>SNQN01010106.1:11011-23017 GCA_008642245.1 Bassia scoparia
GCTAATTGATGGCGGTTGCTTCCCCTATATTTATGGCGCGTCACTTCATCATTCATTTTACAATTCAAAACTTCAAAACTTTCAAGCTTGAGAGAGAGAAAAAGCGAGAGAAAACATGAACAATTCACCACCCAAGACTCCCAATTTCTGGAATCAAAGTCGAAGAATTTGAAGTTCCAACTTCCATCTTTCATCTAGTAGTTGCAATTTCGCTTGTGACAAGGAGAATTTGAGGAATTTGAAGCCTGCTTACATTGAGTGCGAGTGTTCCTGCCCTTTAATCAGTCAGGTAATTCCTTTATTCTTACTTGAATATAACTTGGATGTCTACCAATTGTAGTGTTTCTTGATTGTAGCTGGTGTGGTTTGTGATTTTCTTCGTTTTTCTTTCCTTTTCCTTTGCTTGTGGTCGATTTGTGTAGAATGTCTGAAGAATATAGCGATTCCCAAAATAGGTCCGAGAATTCCCTAAATTTGACCGATGATGAACCAAGTGAGAACTCCCAGCACCTAATTAGGAGAGCCAGAAGCCTATCTTCTAGGAGTGTAACCTCTAGACCAAGTACCTCTGATCCCTCACCTGCCAGACCTAGCAGTAGTACCCCTTCTTTATCTAGAGGGACAGGTGTGGCTGGAGATGCAGGTGCTGTGTCCAGTGGATCAGATTGAAATAGGAGATGGATAGGTGCCTGATAGTGATTATACAAGAGGATGAGTAGGCTGGGCCATCTATGGACAGATGGTCCAAGGCCAGAGCAAAGGCTCCTAGGGATGAAAGAGCAAACTTCAGGAATACCGGGTTCCTGGACCTTGACAACCACCATTAGACTTCAGTTAGGTGGGCTGACCTAAAGGAGAATGATGGTTCTGCTCATACTGCCCTGGATAGTGAGTTCCTCCAGAAGGCCTATGAGAAGAGGTATGATATCAGGGCTGTTGAGTTATATGGGTTTGGGGCCAGCTTTGGTTACTGGTTTGAGGTCCCCAACCCTTCAGACAAAGCCTTCTCACCACCCAAATTCAGGGTCCCTGTCTACATTGCCCATCTGGAGTTAGGAGTTAGGTTTCCTCTTCATCCATTCATGGTAGAGCTGCTTGACTTGTGGGGGATCAGTTTGTCTCAGCTTGCCACAAGTGTTGTTCAGAGGATCATAAGCTTCATCTGGGTCTGCACCTTCTTGGAGTTGGAGATGTCAACCAAGGTGTTCAGAACCTTGTTCTGGTTGAAGGCTTATAAGGGAACTCAAATCAAGACTGGCTGGTATTCCCTGGAAGTTGGTAAGGGGGGCAATGATACATATGCCACCTCCTACCCTTTGGTTGGGGGTTTGAAGAAGTGGACACAACAATGGCTATGGCTTAAGGTTCCCCTACATGAGAAGCACCCCTTTCTGTACCAGGCCAGGACTAAGTTCACAAGGAACAAAGCTTTGGAAAGGAAAACCCTGTCTCCCAAGAGCCTTACAACAGAGAGAGAGAGATAGCCACTTTTCAGTGGTTTCAAGCTTATGGTGCCAGGTCTAAGGGGAAGAGTCTTGTACCCGGAAACTGGCTGCATCATTTTGACCTCTTAAAGGTTGAACTATACCTGGCTGCTGGTGGTTTGACCAGGAGGATCTCCAAAAGTAAGTCTTATTGAACTGAAGTCTAATTAACCCTTTGACTCTTTACTTGCACTTTTACACTTTCATGTTTTATTGATTTAATTTTGTGAAACTAACCAACTTGCATTTTGTTGTGTATGCAGTGGAGGCACTTGGGAGATTGGACTGGTCAATTCTGAACATCAGAAGGACTCCAACTGGGAACATCACTGCTTCCTCTCCAGAATCTGATGTACTGAGAGATCAGATTGTGACTCTTGACAGCCTAGTAATTGAACCAAAGGTGTTTGACCAACTTGTGAGGACAAAACCCACAGACCCCTGGACTGCAGAGAGCTTTCACCAACATTCTACCAACATGTCAAGTAGCACAATTGGAGCTGGTCAGGAGAATTTGCAGGTTGCTGGTGCCTTTCATGCGGTATCAGAAGAAGGAAATAGAGGAGTTGAAACGCTAGTCACCCCACATGGTGGGAGGCGATTAAGAGCACCCACTCCTACAAGGAGTGGTGGCAGGACCACATCTGGTCTTGGCTCTAGACTGACCAGGAACAGGCTTAGGGTTCCAGACTTTGGAGCCTTGAGGAGCACCATTTCCCCTTCATCCAAGAGAAGCCCCTCCCCTATTCAAGGTGGCAGGGTTGTCCAAAGAGGAGGTGTGTCTATGGTTGTCTCTGCTGGCCATGGGCCCAGCCTTGGAGGTCAGTCTTCTCAAGTCCTGCAAGACCAGCCAGATGATGGAGGAAAGAGGAAGATCGATGATGTCGTGTCCATTGACAGCAATGAGGAGGATGAGGCCAAGAAGAGGAAAACCCAGGAGGAAATTGGCTTCCAGGTGGCCAGGGAAATTCAGGAGGCAAAGTGGAGCTCTGGTGGAGGCAACTTGGAGGACATGCCTGGTATGGACCAGATGAGCAATTTTGGACATTGGTATTCTGAGGCTGGTGCAGGTACCATCTCCTCAACTACTGCAACCCTACCAATGAGGACTGGTGCCTTTGGCTTTGTGCCTGCCCAAGTCATTCCTTCTGCCAGCCTGACCTTTGTTGGCACTCCCATAATCTCTACTTCAACAACAACAACAACAGCAACCACAACAACAACAACAACCACAGTAACAACAACAGCAACAACATCATCAACATCAGCAGCAGCAACAATGACCACCTATAGGTGGTTTGACTTACCAGCATCATCATCATTAGGACCATTTTATGGTGCAGCCCCCATCCCTCTTGTAGTTAGGTCTGCCTTTAAAGAGGCCAAGACTTACCCCAATAGGGGTTTGGATGGGGCCAATCTAGATGAGAGCAGCCTGGTTGCCAGGAACCTGCTTTTCCATGCTATATATCTCTCCATATGATGCTCTAATCATGGAGCATGACTGGTCTCCAACCAGCTTTTTGAGTACCACTTGGCTCAAGTATGATCTTTTGTTTCCAAATTTTCAAATTTAGTTAATTATAACCTTTCTGAAATACTTGAAGGTAATCCCAATGTTAACCTTTTGCCTTTATGCAGGCTGTTAAGTTTGGGTTGATCACCTCACTGAGTTTYAGGCCATGACCCATGCCTGCTTAGGCCTTGCCCACAAAACCAGACAAATTGAAGGGAAACATCTGGCCCTTGAACAGAACTATYAGCATCTMAAGAGAYACTCCAGCAGWGAGATTGAAAGGGTCCAGGGTAATCTGAGGATTGCCCAGGGCACCATTACCAAGCTGGAGGAAGAAAAGAGGAAACTCACAGATGCAAGGGACCAGGCCTAAAGGAGCAAGGAGCTAGCTGAGCAAAGGGTCACAGGGCTGGCTGAAGATATGTCTTTTAGGGACACTAAAATCACTGAGCTTAAAGATGAAAAAGAAGATCTGGAGAACACCCTGACTCAGGAGAGGACGAGCTTGGCAGGCATGGATAAGCTGGTGAAGAAGCTTACTGATGAGCAGGATGCCTTGAAGGATTTAAACTAAGATGCAGGAGGATCTAAACAACCACTTCTACTACACCTGGCTGGTATGCTTCAGGTGTGTCAGGCATGTGGACCCAATCTTGGACTAGTCCAAAATGGAGGAGGCTCTAGAAGCTGACATTGGTGAAATAAGCCCCCCAGGTGAAGTGTTGTCACCCACTCTAGCAGAGTTCTTCACTCCCAACATTGAAGATCAGATGACTGAGCACACTGAGGATGTTGGTACATAAGACATGCAAGTGGAGAGAGGTATTGAGCTAACTTTTTTTGATAACACACTAGGTCTTGATGACTTGGTTCTGGTCATAACCATAGGAGATGATTTTGTTTCAGGTGATGCTAATGATCCCATCACTAACCAGGAAGAACCAACTGTGGGAGAAGTGGCCATACAGGAGACAGACAAGGAGGTAGAACAAAGTGCTGGTAATGAAACACTACAAGAATCCGCGTTTGTACCTACTAAAAATACCTACTGACTAAAAATTGGTAGGTATTATCGTACTCATCTACCACTCCGCGTTTTTACCTACCATCTTTCGAATAGTAGGTTTTTGCCTACCAATTATGTCTAGTTACCTACGACAAATTAAGATAATAGTTCTTCACCTACTAATTTAATTTAAGTACCTACTATATATTATAGAAGTAGGTAATTACCTTCAAATTAAGACAATAGTTCTTCACCTACTACTTAGTGGAAGGTATTTATTTTAACTCTAAAATTTTACTTATTCCAAAATATGCTACAAAAAAAATCAGACCAAACAATTGCTTTGAGGAAAGAACGAAAGAAAACCCTAACAAATAAACCCTAACAAATAAACCCAGGAAGAACGACCATCTCCCCGCGACCCCGCCACTGCTCACGACCTCGCTTCTCAGGCCGCCGCTGCTCATCACGGCCCAACTTCGTTGCTATAATGCTGTTACTGTGCGGGCTGCGCTGTTGTGTTGTTGCTCATTGTTGTTGTTGCTCACTATTGTTGTTGCGCTGCTATGTTGTTGCTACGCTGCTTGCTCTGCTCCGATCCACTGCCCTGCTCTACTCACGACGGCCCAAGCCTGCTGCTCGCTGGTGGTGGTGGTCATTGCACTGCTGCCGTTCGTTGCTGGTAGTTGTTGCAGCAGTCGTGCTTTTCCCGCAATATGTTGCTCAAGGTTTGTTATATAATTAAATCAAATTGTTTAAATTATTTAATTAGGGTTTTGAATTTCAGATTTTTTTAAACATTTTCATGTTAAATTATGATTCAAGAAAGGTGATACGAATTGTTTATAATTTGGAAAATTTGAGCATTGCAAGGTTTGAAATTTCATTTGTGTTGAATAGTTGGATGGTTATTTGCAAGAAATGTTACATTATGACTTAAAATTGGTAGAAAATGTTGAAAATTCAGTTTTCAGTCATGAGTAATGTTGTGTTATGGTAGATTTTTTAATTTTATAACTCATTAATCATATTATTGGTTAAATTGTGTGAAATTGTTTATTAAAATATAAAGTATGTTATGTTTTGCTTGTTGATTATATACTGTAATAGTATTATAGTTTCTTGGTTAAATTGTAAATGTTGTGTTTATATTTTTGATTCAAACTGTTTGAAATGATTAAAATAGTATAAGTACATTTCAAGTGATTAAAATGTTGAAAATTTCTTATTTATGTATAATGAATGATTCTATTTACTACAAAAACTCATAGTTTTATTGTTACTATGTTTGTATCTTGAAAAGCATAGATATATTGAAGATTACACATTAATCATTATCCTACATGAGCAATAATATATACATTGTAGATAAATTTCGTTTAAGTTCATAGATAAAACTAGCTTAAGGTTGATTTAGGGCTTATATATATTATAGTAATATGTGTATTTCAAGTATGTATATTATTTATATTTATATTATTTTATTATTTATTATTATTATTTATTATTATTATATTATTATATTTATTATTTATTATTATTATTATTATTATTATTATTATTATTAATTATTATTATATTATTATTATATTATTATTTATTTATTATTATTATTATAACTTGTTAAAAGATTTATATTTAAAATCCTTTTATAGTTATCATCATGAACGAGCCGAGCGTAGCTGGATGTAATAATAGAATTGTTGGAGGCTTGTTGACAGTGACTTTGTTAATTGGGGTGAATGAGTTTATTGAGTTTGCGAAGCAACATCAAGGAAACATGGACTCTAGTAGTATTCGATGTCCTTGTCCCAAATGCAATAACAAACTATTTCTAGATGTTGAGGACGTTAGAGAGCATTTGTTTAGGAGAGGTTTTTGTCGTGAGTACTATGAATGGATTTGTCATGGTGAAAATATTGCATCAGAACAACTTGTACAACAACATAATCCTTACCAAGAAATGATTATTGATGCATTTGGATCAAATCAAGAGAATTTAAACCAAGTTCAAGTTGAAGAAGAGCCAAATGAAAAAGCAAAGAATTTTTTTGAGTTGCTTAAGGCTTCTAAGGCTCCATTATATGAAGGGGGAAAGATATCCGTGTTAGTGATGGCTGCAAGGATAACGACTCTTAAGTGTGAGTACAATTTACCACATAGATGTGTCGATGGATTCGCTTTTCTACTAAACGAAGCAATTCCGAACAATAACCTACTGAGTCGTACTTTCTATGACACAAAGAAAATATTTAAGGGTTTAGAACTTCCCCATGAGAAAATACATGCATACCTTAACGGTTGTATGTTATTTTGGAAGACCGATGCACATTTGGAGAAATGTAATGTATGTGGGTGTAATCGGTACAAGAAGACCTCTAGAGGCAAGCTTATTCCGGTGAAAGTACTAACTTACTTCCCTCTTACACCAAGGTTGCAATGGTTATTTGCCACTAAGAACGTTGCAAAAGAAATGAGTTGGCATTGCAAAAATCCTCGAACTAAAGGCACCATGACACATCCTAGCGACGGGGATGCTTGGAAGCAACTTAATGTCAAGCATTCAACCTTTGCCACTGAACCTCGAAATGTTCGACTTGGATTATGAACGGATGGATTTGCACCACATGGTAAGTTTGGAGGGAAATATTCATGTTGGCCTGTCATTCTTACCCCATACAATTTGCCCCCATCGATGTGCATGAACAAACCTTTTATGTTCCTTTCTTTGATCATTCCGGGTCCAAAGAATCCTAAAGGAAACATAGATGTGTACATGCAACCACTAGTTGAAGAGTTGAAACAACTATGGGAAACGGGTGCAATGACTTACGATATCTCGAGAAAACAAAATTTCAAACTACGTGCAGCTCTATTGTGGACTATAAGTGTTCTTTCAGCATATGGCATGTTATCTGGATGGGCAACTGCAGGGTTTAAGGCATGTCCTTATTGCATGGATAAAACCAAGGATTTTTGGCTTGAACATGGTGGTAAAGTGACGTGGTTTGATTGTCATCGTTAGTTTCTCCCAGGAAATCATCCATTTAGAAAAAATGAGAATTCATTTTGTAAGAATAGGGTTGATAACGATGTTGCTCCTTCTAACCTATCAGGTGAAGAAATTTGGCAACTTGTGTCGATTCTACCTAAGAGTACTGATGGTCTGAATGCTCTTAAGAGGTTAAAAATAGACAAAAAAGAATGGTTTAAGAAAAGCATTTTTTGGGAACTTCCTTATTGGAAGGATTTGGTGATACGCCACAACTTGGACGTCATGCACATTGAAAAAAATTTCTTTYATCAACTCATACACATAATCATGGATGTTAAGGGGCAAACTTCAGATTGCATTAGTGCAAGAAAAGATTTGAAAAAAATATTGTAAACGTCAACCACTAGAGATCATTGAGGACACAAGAGGAAATGAAGTCATGCCAAAAGCACCTTATGCATTGGATAAGGCTCAGAGAAAAGTCTTATGTGAATGAGTTCAAAAGTTGAAGTTTCCCGATGGATTTGCATCAGACTTAAGTAGATGTGTTGATCTTCAAGCATGTAAGCTTTCTGGAATGAAAAGTCATGATTGTCATGTGTTCATGGAGAAATTACTTCATGTAGCCTTGAAAGAATTGTTGGCTTTGCATATTTGGAATGTGGTCACTGAAATTAGCCATTTCTTTCGAGATTTGAGTTCTTACACAATTCAATTTGAAGATATGGTTCGTTTAGAGAAGAACATTCCTGAAATAATTTGTAAGTTGGAAAAGATTTTTCCACCTGCATTTTTCAACTCAATGGAGCATTTGCCAATTCATTTGCCATATGAAGTGAAGGTCGGAGGACCTGTTCAATATAGGTGGATGTATCCCTTCGAGAGGTATTTCTAATAATAATAATTAATTTCCATTAAATGTAATGTAATACTTTATAAAACTTACTTATCAGACATTCAATAATGGTTGTAGGTTTCTTAATCACTTGAAACGTAAAGTTGGTAACAAAGCACGAGTTGAGGGTTCCATGTGCACTGCTTACCTGACAGAGGAAATATTTTGCACTAACTACTTCCAACAAGAAGTTCACATAATCAAGAGACTTGGGAAGGAATGTCACCTCAGATATAGAGAATCACAATTATCCATATCTACCTGAAATGTTTAGGGTTGATCATGGTCGTGCACCTACTGATGGTCGATTGCGATTTCTACAAGATAAGGAGTATGATTGTGCACACCTTTATGTTCTCTCAAATAGTGGAATTTTGAGTAACTATATGAAAGGTAAGCAAATCCTATGTTAGGAAATTTCAAGAATTATTGATTTTATACATTGAAGATTATTGAAAAGTCGCGTTCCATTTTTATTATAGGATGTTTGAGGACTACATTGTAGAAACTCATCCATTCGTAGCACGAGAAGAAGTGTGGACTAAATGTGAAGGAAAATTTCCAAGTTGGTTTAAAACTCGCGTAAGAATAAATCTTAGACTTTTAATTTCATAAGCGTTCTTTTTATAATAATTTGTGAGATCCTAATTAGGTCGACCATGTCTTCGYTGAAAATAGGTTCTTCGATCAATGACAAGTGAGGATGTAGTCCGAGATCTTGTAATGGGTCCATCTAGGCAAGTGAGGTCATGGAATCAATACTATGTGAATGGATACAACTTTCAAACACATGCATATGGGGAACACAAAACAATAATGAATTACGGAGTGTGTGTTTCAAGCCACGAAGGATTAGATTACTATGGGATTTTAGAAGAAGTCATTGAGTTAGTTTATTTGGGAGACCTTCAAGTGTACAAGACCATTTTATTCAAGTGTAATTGGATGGATTCAGTCAATGGTGCAAACATTCATCCACATTACAAACTTGTTGAGCTAAATCATACAAAGAAGTATCCAAAGTATGATCCATTTCTTTTATGTTACCAAGCAAATCAAGTGTAATTTGCACCTTATCCAAGTCTGAAGAGAGATAAAATACAATGGTGGGCTATTTTTAAGACTAAGGCAAGATCAGACATCGATGCTCCAATTGATAAGGAAATTTTCCAAGAGCAAACTAATGAAAGCCCATCAACTCTATGTGCTCCCGATGATGTGCCTGATTATGAGGTTCTAGAGGAGAAAGAAGGTGATGAAGAATGTGCTTTTGAAAGAAGCAGGGATGTTGAGAGTGGAGATGACGAAAGTGATGATGAAGATGAAGATCCAAATGACTACAACGATGATGATGATTCTGATGATTACGAGGATGAAGATTTTGATGATTTCGGATCAATCTAATATCAAACTAAAACAAGAAGACTTTGATGATATTTTATTTTTTGTTGAACGCTAGTTGTTTGTTTCATTTGTTAATGTGCATCTGGTACCTTGTAAAATACGAATGTATTTGTTTGTTAATTGCTACTACTATTGTTTGTTTGTTTGTTGATTTATTGTGTTGAAATATTAATCTACTAATATTGCAAGTGCCTTCCACTAATTGATTTTGTTGTAGATGACTTCTAATGAAGGTCATGGGAATGGAATGGGCAGAGGTAAACCTCTTAATGGTGGTAAAAGCCAAGGAGGTGGTCGTGGCCGTGGTGATTGGAATGTAGATCTATCCATTACCCAAAATGTTACCGAAGAGGCAAATACACATTTACAGGAGATTCATGGTACACATCGTACACAGGAGAATATTGTATCACAAGAGAATAACGTGAATGCTGTTACACAAGAGAATGATGGTGAACGCTCAACTTCTGCAACTCTAGTGTTAGATCCGATGTCATTATGGTAATTTATAATATTTTTATTGTTTTTTTTCGTTGTTTAAATATGCAACTCAGTTAATCATACATTAGATATATTTTTTTTAAGCAGGTTTCACCATAACAAGGTTACCAAGGAGATTACACGTGCCATCCATAGCTACTACGTAGCTCCTTGGAGAAATTGAACCGAAGTTGATGAAGAGACAAAAGATCACTGGTTTAAGATATTCAAGGTTTAATGATGATTTTCTACCTTAAAAATTCAATGAAATATACAACATTTTGGTTTTATCCTTAATGTATACATATATGTTTTGTAGCGTGCATGCACTTGGCGTCCAGAGTTACAAGTTCGAGTCAGAGCGAATTTTGATAAAAAGGGAGCGAAAAGACTTAATGACATGGTTTATTGGCTTACTTCTGACCTGCCTAGGAAGAATGGAAAAGTGTGTCCTGCATGGATGCATCATGATGTACATAAGCTGCTAATAGATGGACTTGATGACGATGAATTCAAAAAAGATCCGCACGAGCAAAGAAAAACAAGCGTCGTGGATCAAATGTGCCTCTTCACCTTAGACATGTCCAAGGCTCCATTTCTACACATGAAATCGCTGAACGAATGGTAATGTTTTATTGTAAAACTAATTGGTATTTGGTTCTTATTTTGGACTAAATTTAACACATTTACTATTACTAAAAGGCTTCTAAGGAAGGTGCACTTCCAACGGCTGCTGAGGTGTATCTCAAAACACATACCAAGCTAGATGAAACTCTAGGACAAGTACCATGCAGCGAAAAGCCAAAAAAATTCTGGTAAAACATATTTATCATTAATGCTGAAATTGTTCAACATATATTAAATAATTGTTGTGCACGTATGTGTAACCTTGGATAGATTGTGTTATGAGCTGGTTGAAATGATTATGTTTAAGTTGGATGGACTTTGTTACATGTCAATTGGATGGAGTAAATGTTGAAAAGTTAGATTATATATTAAAATGTACAGGTTTGGAAGCTATTGTGTTCCTATTTGAAGAACTGATATGCTCTAATTACAATGGAATTTCTGCCGAAGTTTTTGTAGAAATGTTGGTATACTATGTTAAATATACGTGAATATGTTGTATGGAATAAATTGCAGTGTGCGAAAATAGATATATTTATCTACATACATATTAAATCTCATTTTTTTTAATCGTAGGATGAGTATGGAAAGAAGTTGGCTAAGAATGAGAAGAACGAAATCAACAAAACTCCTAATGAGGTCTACTTTGAAGTAGTAGGCGGGAGAAAGAAAGGATTAATTCATGGACTAGGAAATGGTGGTGATCTATGGTATAAGAAACCTACTAGAGGCAAATCCACTAATGAATGCACACCATCCTTCTTGGCAACTCAAATGCAACAATCGCAACAACTCAATGAACGCGTGCTTCAACTTGAACAACAACAAGCTGAGTTTGAGAAGAAGAAAGCTGAATTTGAGAAAGAACGCATTGAGTTGGAAAAGGAGCGACTTAAGTTGCAAAAGGAGAGTAGTGATGAAAGGAAGCAAGTCTATGCTCAACTTGAATCGATGAGAAACCTGTTAGTTGCAAGCACTCAAAGTGGGCAACAAGGCAAAGCTAAGGGTCTAATTAATCAAACTTCGTGACCATCAAGACTCTTCTAAGGGAGATGCTACTCCTCGTGCCTCTTAGTCCTCTCTTATTTAGAATGAAGACGTTGTTATAGGAGATTGTCTTCAATATGCTTTGAAGTGGGGACGAGTGTGTTGTTATTTTGGACACAAAATTATAAAATTGTTAGTTGTCACCATGCTTATGCTTAAACCCCAACTTTGCTTAATTTTTAGTAGGTGAACTTATAAATTGTTGAGCATAAAACTCAACTCTTTTATGTATGACTATTACTACTTTTACTAGTACTTAGTGTTGGTACAATATGTGGTACTGCTGACGTGGCAGTGGCCAACGAGCCGGTGTTGGTGAAGATGGACCTGGTCTGCAATCCGGTTACCTACAAAACACAAGTGAACTACCCTGGGGCGACCCAGGAACAGCCCCTTCGATGGAGGTGTCAGTATTTAACCAGGGTATTCAATATCTTTAGAGAGAGAATGTAGGTTGTGTTTGTTCATGAGAACTTACCAGCCCTTGGTGCCTCAAGTCTGCTTTTATACTTAGATTTTGCATGGTCAAAGCCTCCTCAATCGTGACAAGTG
>SNQN01010107.1:8160-20523 GCA_008642245.1 Bassia scoparia
GCACACGCACATCAATCATTAACGGATACTATTTAAGGTACCTTAATCAATTGTTGCATCACTTTCAAAGGACAAGTGTAATTGGAATCAAGAAACTACCAATTCTTAGCAACAACCAACCAGTCCAAACTATCAATTCAAATACAACTTGAGAAGTTGGAATCTTTAGATTACAAAATAAAAGAGACAAGCCTCACAATAAGTCAAGACTCTTGTTATAAAGTTTACTCTTTTAAAGGCTATTATAATTGGATGCTTATTTCGTAAAATTCAAGAGTGGGTTATCTGTGATATGTTTGGCTTGATCACCAAAAGCTGATTATTCTTATTCGATTTAAAGTGTTTTTATTTTTTGAAAACCAAACTTCAAACGGAAGAAATTGTGCTGCATGCCCTTTTTTCGCCGCACCGCTTTTCTCTAGTGTTATATGTTAACATCGTATGAGTGTGATGTGAACAAAATTTGATCTTGTTTCGTCGTACCCCACCCTTTTAACCAACGGTGCTTTGGGGGGCTAATGGCCTCAAACATATGTTAGCAACAATTTTACTCACGAATCCAACTTTGCACAAAATTTCATTTTTAAAAAAACATTATTTTGTTCATCAAACATCAATACTTTTGTTTCATTGATAAAAATCCATGCATTGCACAAGTAGAAAAGCTAGCTTACTAGTCTGTAATGGACAAGCCTACCGGTGTTACACATACGAAGTTTTATATGGTCAGTCACACTATTAGTTGATAATTAAGAGATTATTGACGGTTAAATGAAATTTAAGTGGGGTTTAATTAAGTGGGTTACTAAAACATTAAAACAGATGAGGATTATTCTAATAATTCACTATGATTACACTTATTGATAAGCAGAGTTATTATTCTAATGGACAAATCAAGAACATATAAGTTCTTTAAAAGAACAAATTAGGTTTTAATTAATTGATTGATTATACAAGCATATTTAATTCGGTTTACTTTTATGTCTATAACTCGGTTACATGTTACATGGATGATAAAATATATTTTACTCTAATGCATAAACCTATAAAAATGGTTGCATCATATTTTCAAAATCTTCTAATTAATGCGGTTTGCTACACACGAAACTTGTCGATACGGATTATTTTTAGTGAAGGGTCACCGAGTCGCCAATCTAGAAAAAATCCAAAAGATTTACTCCTAAATCCAAATAACTGTATATTGTGCTTGTCGTTGCACTACCATATGTTCAAAATCTTCTAATTAATGCAACTTAGGCATCTCCAATGGCACCTTGTGACATCAATTATTTAAGCTGATATGATTTCAAGCTACAATGTATTACAATGATTAGCTACAATCCCTTTTAGTTCACTAGAAAAATAAAATAAAATAAAATATATTTTCCATGTCATGATTTAAGGGGAAGACCTTTTGTTTTAGAAAAACAAGCAGTACTGCTTGTTTGAGAAAGGTTGGTCATATAAACTATATCCCAATTTTCACTCCAATGGTAAGCTACAAGCTTATAATTTTATTTAATTTGTAAGCAGAACCTTTCTTTGTACCATTGGAGATACTCTTACCACACACGAAACTTGTCGATACGGATTGTTTTAAGTGAAGGGCCACCGAGTCGCCAATCTAGAAAAAAACSAAAAGATTTACTCGTAAATCAAAATAACTGTATATTGTGCTTGTGGTTGCCCATCTGATTTCCAATCATTTGACTCCTAACATGATAATTTGATTCCCTCCTAATTATTATATGAATCTTATTTGACAAGTTATTCCTTCTCTAACTCTCATTTTCTAAAGGAAGACATCTCATATGTGTTGGGGATTTTTAATATATAATATACTTGTACTTAAACTGTCTCTTATACACATCTAGATGTGTATAAGAGACAGGGTTTATGTTGTAGAAGAAAAAAACAATAGGTGTATATTGTAGAAATCGTAAAAGTTGAGGTGTATATCATAGAAAAACCCTAATTTTATTTAATTTGTAAGCAGAACCTTTCTTTTTACCATTGGAGGTACTCTTACCACACACGAAACTTGTCGATACGGATTGTTTTAAGTGAAGGGCCACCGAGTCGCCAATCTAGAAAAAAACCAAAAGATTTACTCGTAAATCAAAATAACTGTATATTGTGCTTGTGGTTGCCCATCTGATTTCCAATCATTTGACTCCTAACATGATAATTTGATTCCCTCCTAATTATTATATGAATCTTATTTGACAAGTTATTCCTTCTCTAACTCTCATTTTCTGAAGGAAGACATCTCATATGTGTTGGGGAATGGGGATGTTTAATATACTTGTACTTAAATGGTCTGTCAATTTGCTTAGATAATGGAAGATACTTTTAATCCTGAGTTGACACATTTTTCAGGAAGAGTAGTTAGTTAAGCATATTTACTTTTGAAAWTTTTGATGAGAGAATAGACATATTACTATCGAAAATAGACATTATGGCTAGGTTTAGTAGAATCATTCCATGAACTAGAACRAACACTACGTATCAATCAAAAAGCTTCTATTAGTTCGTCACATAATCAAACGTGACTGCTAAGCAACAGTAAATAATGGTGATAATGAGAATCGAGGGTATTATCATGTCGTCGGTGTTTATGTTGATTGGACATCATCACATCAAACAGTTTTCGCATTTAATGATCAAATGTTAAAGATGGGTTGTTTGAGGAAGAGAGGATTTGCTCGTTTACTAAAGAGTGCAAGAGTTTGATTAGATTACAAGTTAAAACATGGGTGATCAAGAGGTCTGTTTTTTTTTTAATTTATTTCTACTATATTCAAAACCTCAAATCACCTAAACCCTAAATCTCCTTCGTTTTCGAACTTCTGGGTATTGCTCTTGCTCGATTTTCAGCTAATATATTAGTATCAGATCGGAGTTTTCAAATTTCTGCTGTTGCAAATCCAAATTAGAGCAATTAGCTTCACTAAAGAGCTTAAATACATCAAGATTTAATAAGGCTATTTTAGACTCAAGAACTCGAGATTGCATATTGTCGCTTGTATACAGTACTATGTATTACTTGAAAAAGGCCACAGCCCATCCGCTCACATCTTCACTTTCAAATGACAAATAAAGCTCGAACTCGCGCAGAAAGAAAATTACAACCAGTATGAACCATAGTTACAGTACAAAAGATCAAAGAGAAAAGCAAGACATCACCAGATAAAGCTCTGAGAACTGACAGCAAAGGGAAACTCAACCGATCAAACTTATACGCGCAGCAAATTTTATAGGAACTCGCTAAACAGTCTAAACGAACTTGACAACTGATAATGAAATTATTTCAAATAGGAAAAAATTTCTCAGCATCAAGTAAAGCTTCCCTGTGTCTGAGCCGGACTTGGTGCAAAATCACAAGTAATCTTGCCTCACGTATAATTGCAACTTGAAGCATTCAATGATTAAATAGTCTTACTATCTTCAAATTCTGGGTGAGAGAAATCAGCTCAAACAAAACTCAGCAATTAAAGAAAAACTCAACCAGTACAACAAAAATACACATGATCAGCAAGGGAATAAGCTCTGCAAACTTAACGGCAAGGGAACTCGCCGATCATCTTATAAGTACACAAATAGACAACGATGAAAGTAGTCAACACAACACTCTTAGTATACAAGCATTAAGTAAAAGGCGTCCCCCGCGACATGGGGCTGAGACCTGATCAAAATCTATTATTGGTTATCGCAACATAAGAACTAAACCAGCTTCAACATTTTCAGTGATATTCTATAAAAACGTAGATCAGAAACCTCTATTGGAAAACTCATCAAAATGCCTCACATAAATTGCAACAGCATATACATCCTACCTCACAGAATTAGTTATATCTTAAAAACTTACAATGAGTCTACCTAAGAGTCAGGAATCATTTTCACAATCTGGGCTCAGAAATTTCAAAGGGCACTAAATGGCATAAAATATTAAATGGAAACCCTACCTACACATTGACATGATACAATAATTCATAGGGGAACATATGCAAGTCAGAGCTCCATCTTCACCAGTTCCTTTGAGTCCTTCGACGAATCTAGCTGCTGCAACCAATCCTTAGCGCATATGAGGGCTTCAAGAGTCTCAGGCCGCAATGAGCAGCGGTATGGGTCCATCTCCTTGACTGAGGTATCAAACACCGATTCAACTCCAACAGTTGATAGGGGCACWGACAGAATATCTCGGGCCATCTTTGAAAGGGTTGGATATTTGACCTTGTTTAACTTCCACCAACCCAGTACATCAAAATCTTGGATTCTTGGTAAGAGAGATTCCTCCAGATACTGATCCAACTCTGACTTCATCTGTTGGCTTGTTGTCTCCATAATATACATATCAAAGTCTGAAAGTCCATTGCTATTGAGGATATTACCATCTTGGTCTTCTCTCTGGACACCACCAGTACCATCTTCAAGAGGGGTTAAGGGGAGAGGATGAGCCAAATACTCGTGGAAAAGTTCATGGATTCCCTCATCAACAGCTCTAATATAAACTGGAGCTTCTTCAATAAAAATTTTGGTAAAGCTGAACTCGACAAGTTTCATTTTGAACCGAGGATCCATAGCTACAGCAACAGCTAAAACCAGGCAAGAATTCTTCCAGTATTTATCAAACCTACCTTGCAAAGGTTTAGCAAGACCGGCTACAAAGAGATCATCACTTRCAGCAGCACGYGCTAACTCCAGCTGGATTTTCCACACTTCATGAAAAAACACATTTGAAGATGGAGTAGGTTTCGCTATGAGCAGATTGGCAGTGTCATACAAAAGTTTCAGGTACATGCAGATGTTCTCTACTTGCTTCCAATCTTCCATAGAAGGGGCATCCTTGTAATCCGGGTCACATGTATCTAAGCAAGAAAAGACTTGCTTCAACTCAGAAGCAGCAAGGAGCATTTCATATGTTGTGTTCCATTTTGTCATGTTGTCCAGAGAAAGAGTCTTTTCAGTAGGCACTTGAAGCTGTTGCTTCAATTCAAGAAACTTCTCCTCATGAGATTCAGAAGTCTTTACATACTTCACACTAGACCTAATTTTTTTGATGGTTTCTTCACTACAAGTTATTATTTCTTGGGCCATGCTGCTCAAAGTACGAGCAATGCAACTCCGAATCAACAACTGCCCATTTAAAAGCATAGAGTTTTTCACAGCAAGCAAGGCCCTTAGATTTTCGAGCGCAACTTCACCCAGTGGTTGATTGAAAGTAATAGAAGCTAATTTGCGATCTAAGCCCCAGTCAGACAGACAGGTACCAATAGCATGACTGAGTGCTCTATCTGACTCAGGAAATGGTTCCATTAAGACATTAAGAAGTCTCCTGTGTAGCTTCCAGTCGTTATCAATGAACTGCCCAGTTACAAAAACATACCCGGTCGATTGACTTGAAGTCACCATATCCAATGTCAAGCATATTCTCCCTGGAATCCCCTCAATAAACCTTTGAAGGTTTTGTTTTTCCCTCAAGAATATTGCTACACAATCTCCTTGTACAATGTTGAAGCTAACCATATCAAAACGGGGCTGAAGATTCTGAACAAAGGAAACAAATCCTGCATGTTCAACCATGTGAAGTGGATATTCATGCATGATGATCATCTTAGCGATCTCATGTCGGCAACGATCTTGGTCAAATACAAGGTACGGCGAACTAGAGCTCCTGTAACGTCTTTTGGGTTGATGACCAGTACCTACATCAGTTCCACCGCTCTTTGGCATGTATGGGGATAACTGATTCTTCTCCTGCTCACGCAGGACAACAGGGCAAGTCCCTTTAGCAATATGACGCTTTAGGTGACTTGTCCCAGCAACCTTGGAACCAGTACTGTAAGCAAATGACTGCCTACACACCTTACAGTAGGCCCTCCTGCAGCCAGCACCAACAGTTTCAATTGTAAAGTGCTCCCAGACTATAGACTTTCTCTTCCGGCGTTTCGAAGGCTCAGTCTCAGGAGTTGGTTCTTCTGAATTAAGGACCTCTGTGCTGAGAGGCTGTGTATTAACTAGCTCCATCCCGACATCATGGGAATTACCAAGCTCACCTCCATGAGCATGTGAATCTGCAAGTTCTACTGTAATTGGCTGCAAATGAACTGGCTCATTATTGCTATGCTGCAAATGCACATGCTCATACATGGGCTGGGAATGCAACAGTTCAGAACTAACAGGCTGCGAATGCACAGTATCTGAACTAAAAGGTTGTGAATACACAAGATCTGCACTTCCAGAATGTGGCTGAACCACCTCTGCAGAGAGTGGATGCGACATRATGAGCTCAGCACTGCCTGTCTGTGGATGCATATGTTCTGAACTGATAGTATGTGACTGTATGTACTCTGAACTGAYAGGAAGTGTTTGCATGTGCTCTGAACCGATAGGCTGTGATTGGATGTGCTCTAAGCTTACAGACTGAGGATGCATAAGACCTGAACTTACCGGCTGATGCATGTGTTCTGAACASACAGTCTGTTCATGCATTGACTCCATATCCACAACATGCCCTGAATTGACTAATTGTTGGTGTACATCCTCCAACCCAACTGAAGGGGAATATATGGCTTCCTCACCAAGTGGCTCCGGATGAGCAAGCTCGGCACTTAAATGTTCTTCACCAATAGTGTGTGGATCAACTTGTTCTCCCACAGGCTGAGAGTTGGCTATATCCATATCCATTGACTCAGGTTGAGTGTGTTCTGATTTCACCATCACGGAATCCTCTGCTCGGGAAATTGCAAAATCCGTCTCTCTTGCCTGTATTGCATCAACCATTTCATCGTTTTCATCGAGGGAACCATGAGGCTGGGAATGTGCAGGATCTGCACCGTCAGACTGGGAATGTGCAGGATCTGCACCGTCAGAGCTGGGGAAATGATCAGCCTCAGAAGTTTGACATGGGTTCGAATGGACAACCTCAGCAACTAGCCGGTGGTGATTGCACATGTTCTGAGTTCAACATGCTGCGGTTGCATATGCTCTGAGCTAAAAGGCTCTGAACACATTCTTCAGCACTCACTGTTCCAGGCTGTGAATGGACGTGATCTGTTCATCTGAATTTACTAATTGTGGATTCCATCCTCTGGACTGATTGGTGTGAATGTACAGCATCTTCTCGAGAGGTTCAGGATGAGAAAGCTCTACACTTTCATGTTTCTGACTCACCTGGTCACCTACAATTTGAGGTTCAACTCGCTCTGGTTTCATCTTCAAAGAATTCTTAGCTGGTGAAATTTCAAATACTCTCTTGACTGTGCATCGCCTGTTTGAATGTATCATTCCATATTTTCATCAGCGGTCGTCATACTGCGATAGAAGCCAGGGCCTGCAGATTGTATAGAAAAAAGTCTCAGCATTTAAAACAATGAAATATGCGAACATCCAGATAATATCAAACCCAGTATTCTGAAATCAGTGTCAATGTATCAATTGTTGTCTTAAAAAAGAATTACAAGTACAATACTATAATTAACTCTCCCTGCTTTAGTGTAAAAGCTCACACTCATAAACTCCTGATTCTCAGAGAAACATCACACAATCAGAAGCCTAACAGTTCACAAGGTCTAATATATATAGTATAGTACAGCTTTAATTTGCTTTGCTTTTTATAAGCTTAAGGCTTCGAAATGAATACGATTATGATCTTAATGTCTCAAAATGGGGCACATAAAATTCATAAGAAATGCCCAGATTCTCAGAAATGTGCACTTTTAAACATCCCTTCTAAAAAAATCAGTTCATCTATTTATATCACAATTGACACAATCAAACACTATTCCATGATCCTCTTACCATGAAAACACAAACATACTATTACAACAGATAAAAATGTCGTTAAAAGCAAAAAAAAACAAAACATAAGCTTTAAAGTTAAAGAAACACACTAAGAATAAAAGAAAACACAACGTATGATAAAACAACATACACTTGATGAGTTGAATAGCATGGTTTTAAACAATATTCTAAAGAATTATACATCATCATTCATCGCAATAGAGGAACTAAGCTCTACTTAGGCCCACGATATCATGTACGATTACATCAACACAAATCGTACACACAAGCATTATACATAATCCTTTCCATTCCGTTTACAGAATTTGTACCAAACACCCCTAAGAATTATACTCCCTTCCCCTCGCAATTCCTCGCAACACTTAATATTTATCTCTCACAATAATAGCAAGAGTTGCGAGAATTACGAGACGGAGGAGTACATAATCATACACACAAGCATACGGAATAAAATGCAGCACAATTAAACTTAATTGACGATGATGGTGCAAAAAAGATAAACCGCAATTAAACTAATAAACCAACAATCTTTAAATCAATGGCAAACAGCTTATGATCTTAATGTCTCAAAAAGGGGCGCATAAGAATTCACAATAAAGCCCTAAGAAATATGCAGTATTTAAAGTTCCTTCTGTAAGAAAATCTTATCAGTTGTATCACAAACAAAACTTACTGACACAAATCATACACGAAACACAAGAATACGTAGTAAAATGCAGCAGCAATTCAACTTAGTCTGATGATGATGATTATAAGAAATCAATAACAATATTAATAACTAATAAGCAACAATCTTTAAATTTTTTTGCATTTAAAAAGAATTCAAACAGAAGTTTACAATTAAACACAAATCATCCACATAAGTATACAGAACAAATGTAGCAGCAATTCAACTTAGTTTGATAATGATGATGCAAAACCAAAGGAAAGAACCCGCTATACTAATAAAGCAGCAGTCTTTAAATTTTTTCCGCCAATAAAGAGAGATTCAAACAAGTTACAAAGTACAACAAACCAAACAAAGCCCAATTATCGAATGAATAAAATCAAGATTTGAGATTAAAGGAATAAAGAATTGATTACCCAGAAAAGAGGGAGTTGAGAAAATGAACTGGGCTAAAACCTCCCCAAAAAAAAACCAACACTTTAGCAATCAACATCCAATGTTGTTGAGTTGAACTCTGATCCATCTAACAGATCATAAAGGATTGATCTTTCCTAGTTTGAAGCTATAATTGACACATCTAAATTCTTACAGCAAGTATAGAAAAACATATATGGGCCATTTACCAATCCATGTATGAAACACGATTAGGGTTTTTTTCAGCGAGAACTTACAAGTGAATTGGGCGATCTGCGAATCCTGCGATGAGAATTGGGCGCAATCCGCTGTGGGTTTTGGGAGGAGAGAGAAAATTGGGGAGAGGAGAGAAAAGTGGGGTGAGTAAATTGGGCTTGGATTAGTGGATTTTAGAAGGAACAAACACCAATTTGGTAGCCTGAATTACCAATTCTATAAACGGGTACCTTTCGTTTTGGGTTAGACACCGTTTTCCATGTCGGGTACTGTACCTGTATGGAGTCGTATTTATTAATACACGCTAATGGTCATCTATGTTCACTATTTTTCTTTTCCGTTTATCGGCTCATCCACTATTGACCCGCTATCAGCATGCTACCCATTTTAAACCTACTCGTTATCGACCCTATTTGTGTGACCATCTTAGACCTGACAATGGATCAGAGGTAGGTCGGGTGGAGCTCAATTCGTTTCCACTCGCCAACCATATGACCTCCACCCAACACATCCATCACCCGAATTAACAATCTTCCACATCTGATCCATCCGTTATCCATGGATGGATCGGGTGGATCGGATTCTTTTGCAGATTTCGCATTATATTTTTTTATAAGATAATTTTTCACTTATTTAAAGATCTAGATTTAATTTCAAGACATGACTACCAAGAACTCTATTATTTACTATGTTGAGTCGGTAAGAATAAAGGGGTAAAAAAAAGTAGAAAATTTTAATAAAATATATATTTTTAATATAAAATAAGCGGATGGATCGATCGTTCGAGTAGATGGGTCAGGCGACGGGTAGATGTATCTCCACACGCACCCGACCCGTCATCCGATTAAAATCCAAAATTTTTGGATTTTCATCCACAAAATCGAATCGAATGGGTCGAAYAATATTCATCRRGGTAGGATGAAATTGCCAGTTCATGACCATCTTCAGACTTGGCTCATTTTTTATACGCACCGACCCTGACTCGATCCGCCCCATAACCTGCTATAATATGTAGTGTTGGTCACATATAACCACATTCATAATTTCTTCTTCAAGGTTTTAATTTTTTTTTCGCTTTTTCTAGATAACATCCCTGTAATTTTATGTTTTATATACTTGCTATATTCCTTCATATCTCATCCATCGTAAATGTGGCAGTTTTVATTTTGCTCCAAAAGTTATTTACTATTTTGCCCCTTGCTTGCTCCACATATTCAAACTGCCATTACTTCATTAGTTTCTTTTGTTTTTTTTTCGTTAGTTGTTTTGCACTGAGTCACTGACTCACTCTCTATCTTCTTCCATCTTCTTCTCCTTTCTCTCCACCTAACTCCTCATTACTTTTCCATCTTCCTTCTTTCTCTTTCCTTTTTTCGTTTGTTGTTGTTCTCCATCATCTTCTGGTTAGGGTTTTGTTCGGCAATTTCAATGGTATTTTCCTGCTGCGAAACATGTACCCTCAACTTGGTTTTTCCTTCTGGGTTGTTTTCCTCATTTGCACGCGCCTATTTCTTCTTCTTTTAGTGTTCGGTGTATAGATGGTTGCAGTGGTATGTACTATGTAAGTGTTCTGATTCACTTATGTCATTTGTGGTTTTCGATTTAAGGTTTTATTTGTTGATTTTGGGCGTTCTTGTGCTATTGCTTGCTTTTTGTTGTTGATTTTGGGTCTTCTTGTGTTTTTTTGCTTGATGGAAGTTTAGTTTGTATGAATTTGTTTTATTTTGTTTGATTTCTATTTGTGTTTTGGGTTGATTTGTGATCATTTCTTAATTTGTTTTTTTCCTGATTTTTGGGTCGATTTTTAATCAAATTTTTTAGAACGTGCTGCTAGTTTTCTATTTGAGGTTTTTTTCTTGATTTTTGGGTCGCTTATTAATCAAAATGGATTAATTATGGAGAGTGAGCCAAAGCCTTGCATGGCCATTAAAGGGACTTATATTATGGTATATTTTGTTGACACTTTGATTAAATGAGACTATATTTTTATGGTTTTGTTTCCAAGGTTGAATGTTGAGTTGCCTTTGATGTTTACAAGGTAAGAGTAGGTGACCTCTATTTGCTGAGTTGCTGAGCTTTGATACTTTCATATTCATTCTGCAGACAATATATGCAACTCTTGTTTTTATGGGTTTCTAGATCTACATTCAACAATTTATTGCTCCTCTTAAATTGGGTTGATTTTGGGGTTTCAGATGTAGGTATTTATCGCTCCTCTGAAATTGCCATGTCTTAGATATGTTGTAGATTTCCCTCTCTTTTATGTGGCCTCGCAAGTCATGCCAATGCATAATAATGTCGTTCCTTAATGACAAAGTGGGAGCTTATGTGATGTGATTTTTTCATTATTCAATCTTAAGAGTATTATGTTAAAGCCCACCACGAGACATTACTATTTTAGTTACAAGGGGMAATTATTTCAAGACATTCTATGCATTTGATTATAATGCAACGGTGAGAATATGCTTTATATTGTCTTCCCTTTGTTTAGTGTGGAACTTGACTAATGAAGATGGAGCATTTGCCATGCATAAAGCTAATCAGATGCTACGTCYCATCTTTGAATTTTGCTTGTGTATTAACACCTTTCTTAGTATTCTTAGTAAGAAATGAAACTCAGCTRTTTATCRTGTTTGATTTCAGGCARCTTGGTCAAGAGCTTCYATTTTACTRGTGAAAAGAATTGTTGTGCAACCTCTTTGTGAATGTAATATCAGACGTGGGAAAAATATTGTCAAAGGTATATACTGAAATCTCTTTGTGAATGTAACAATCTCGATTCTGTGTTTATTTTAGGGTTTAAAAATATTGCCAAAGGTATATATTGAAATCTTATTGTTTCTGCCTATTTTAAAAAATTGGAGCACCAGACGACAACCAAAGATGCCGAAAATATTGTTTGTTTGATTTGAATTGGGTAGGGTGTGGTTTGATTGATGATTTGGGGTGATTCTGGGGGCGTATTTTAGCTGTTTTGGGGGTGGTGGTGTTATAAAACATGGGAGAGTTAACAAGATAATGCCTTTTCACTTGTATTAATATTAGTAAAACAAACCCTTTGTAACTACTCCGTATAATAATGATTGAAAACTATCAAACGATCTGACTAGGGGTTAGAAAATTCGGGTACCTAGTACCGGGAACTGGAACCAGATCAGACCCGCCAATTGTCGAACGGAACCGGTGTAGGGTTTGGTTCTGGGTCAAAAAATGGGAACCGGTCATATTGGTTTGGTCCGGGTAATAAAATTTGGGACCCAATA
>SNQN01010108.1:0-23009 GCA_008642245.1 Bassia scoparia
GCAAAAAGATTGAAAAATTGAGAAAAAGCAATAAATGAATAATTAAGGCAACCATTTGACATCGACCCCTCTAATCGCCATTGAAGCACGAAGCAGCAAAATCCGAAACCCCTAAATTGGTGTTAAATGAAATTGAATTTGCATTTCGCGGAAATTTAACGCAAATGAAAAGAAAGGTGATTGCGAATCGAAGTCACTCGCAAAAAGAAAAAAATTCAAAGATGACAAAATTGGGGAAAAGTTGGTAGAAAATTGAGAAGGAAGAATTGTATAAGAGTTGAACGACAACTGACTAAACAAACTACTAGTGATGAAGTCTTAAAGAAAGATGCAACAAAAAGTTAATGACTTTATTAAAACCAATAAAAGTTTCAGTCAAACTTAAACTCGAAATGAAATTCTTTCATTTTGGTAATGATTCGAAACGATACAACGGAGGTGTCAATGAACAATGCCAAAAATCGTTGAGATACTTAATTAGGATCGATATGTTTCATTCAAAGATTTTATTACAAGTAGATTAGATTTGAAATGGTTAAACTTTAAAATCTTATTTTATTTCGTAATAAAATTGAGATGATGCTTGTTTTGGCAAATTTCTCATTAATATTTAGTTTTTTTTTTTTTTTCTGAGAGAGCCACGAGGCGGAATGAGAATGATCTTTGATCTCTTGAAACGGAAGGTAAATTTAACCACTTAATTATTTTCGAAATTATTTAGTTGAAATGGGAGAATGTTGTAGAGTCATTTTGCCTTTTTTTCATCCTTTTACTTTTTTACATTGTTGATCCTTCCTAATGGACCCTTTTAATCAAGTTTAAACAAAGGATAAAAGCATAATGGAATGATCATGTTCTTGGATGTGGAGGAAAAGTAGTGTACTTCCAGCAAAGCTCTCATTACAATCAATGTTGATCACATTAGTCAACGTTCTAATATTCAATTTATTTTCTGAACCTGTGTAGACTTTGGGTAGAGTGCATATGATTCACTGTGTTCGGAAACTACTCGAAAACTCGATCAAACTTGTTCGGAACAATATAAACAAGCTTGAACAAAAATCCCAAAGGCGATACTAAAGTGACTCAACAAGTTCTAAAGCTTAACGAGCAAGCTCGAACAAAAATGAAAAAGCTCTTCGAGCCGCCATTACTCAACAACTCTAAATCATATCAAGCTCGGTTCGACAGACAAATACTCGGCTGGCTCGTTTCACTTCTCATTAGTCATTACAATCAATGTTTTGAATCACATTAATCCAACTTTCTAATATTCAATTGTATGCTGAATTGTAGACTTAGGAGCTACTCTCAGTAATGCGAATTTGAATATCAACTGATGCACAGCATTAACAACACTGTGTAGTTGTGTCTTGTATTTTGAAACAATAATCGAACACGCCTTCAAATCATTTCCAAAATCAATCACATAAGCACATGATTACCTTCCTCTAAGTCCCCCCCCCAGCTTGTTATTCAGATAGTGCCTTCCTATGCATTCAGACTCATCGACCACTATCTAAATAAATCTATTCAGTACAGCCGAAACAACAATTGCCATGTACATCAGCTTGATTGCATTCCTTAGTACATTATTGCAAGTTAATAATGAGATCAATAATCTACTACAGTTTGTGATTGAACACTTTATACATTCGACGTGGGTTTCTTGATGCAGATATACCTTGGCTCTACAATCTCACTTCTCCTGGCCGAAGAAAGATCACTGGCCTAAATCATTAAACATTAGTCTACACATTTAACAGAAGATTTAGACGTGCAGAAATGGATCGAGTACATGTCAGCCCTTCGAAGATCAAGTCCGACTAAACCAGCTTGCAGGACAGATTAAATTGTCAGAATCTGAGACACAATATCACAGTATCTCCGATATGAGTTTCAGTAATGGACATAGCTCGTTACAGTACAAACACATTCGTCCACACTCTCGTTTGGTTCCATCATTTCATGAGGGGCTTATGCGTAGACAAAACATGCTATGCATAAACCTGTCTAACCCCTTACACACTATTATTCGAATGTACAGGTAACAGCTAGTTTAATGTTTTCGATGCACAAATATACTGAAGCTGCTCAAATGTACAATTGCAAAACCTCTGAGACGATCGATGATTTGCCTTCGTAAGCCCTAGCCCGCAGCAATCCAAAGCTATACCAGGACTATGTGACTACTCCAAGATGAAAAGAAGAAAGTACATGTCGTCATCCAAGCAAGCACCGTGTAAACTTAGTAATAACGAAACAACAGCACACTGCACACCAAACAACAGAATAACGAAAAACAACACACACCCAACAAAGAAACGAAACAACAGCACCCAACAACAGAATAACGAACAACAGCACACCCAAACAACAGAATAACAAACAACGCACACCAAACTATGCAAACACTAGCCTTGCGAATTCCTCAATCAGGTCACCGAAGGGCAAACAGACGGCACAGACTACGCCATATACTAATCCCAATTCATTTAACAAAGCAGCCCAAGATACACCAAAAGAGTTTAGAATCATGATGCTACACATTATTATTAAGAAGTACCCACGATGTATCCCACATAAAGAATGAGTAAGAAAATTCATTGTTGAGGATATCACCACCGATCAACTTTGTAACAGAGCAGACCTCAGCAGCCTGATAAGCCTCTTTGAGTGATAAAGGCCATATCCAACAACTGTTATCACCAGGCACCCACTTTGCAATTCCAAAGCTGCTACACTGTCTGTCTCTTCCATTTTCTGACAGCCCTTATCCACCGACAGTTTCCCACCGGATTAGTGTGATCACTCCAGCTTTCATAACTCCACTCCCCAGCCCCACAAAAATACCTCATCAAATATGCAACCCAACACTACACAAAATCTATCTATCTAAATACTTAAGCTAAATCAAAAGAATGACAACATGTCGTCTCTTATTAAACTTAAACATCACCGAGATAATCTAATAACTAAATAAAGTTTACTCTTTTAACTATATGCGTTGTAATAATTTGTTTTTTTACCCTTGTTTATTTCCGTCAGTTACAATACCCACTTGGTTTATTTGTTAGTTTATCACAAATCAAAACACATGTACACTCTACTCTCACTTAGCAATAAGTAATATGGAGAGTTGTACTTGTGTACTAAACATTGATTAACAATACAAACAAATGTCGTGTGGTTTGAGTCAATTCTATACCAGCCCAAATCTATTATTTCTTGTATTTCCTCAATACATTAATAACACAATTACTCCAATAGTGCTCATACATAATGTAAATGTAACAACCTTAATTATAAGCTTGCAAGATACACTACACTACTAGACATCATTAGACGAATCTCTAGAGTAATAAATATCTTGTGCCTCAAACCAAATGCTATAAGCTAGATGGTGAGCACCAGGAAATATAATATATACTCTAACAGAATCGAAAACGAAATCAATTCTCATCCTATTCACGTTATCGTCTTACCTATCACAGGAGAAAAACATCGGAATTGAATAAAGAAGCAAATTTAAGCATTGGAAGTTACCTTTGATAAGCCAAAAGGGCATTGAGAGCACGAGCATGAGCACAGGGATAGGGAGAGAGCGGGCAAAACGGTGGGAAATTGATGGTAATGAGAAGAGAAAAGACGTAATAGTGACGTCGCATTCACGGTATTACCTGTCTACTTGTACAAATTGGAGAGATATGAGTATATGATGAAGAGAGAGAGGATATCTCTATTGACAGTTGTGGATAGTTGAGACTTTCGAATTGATTATGTTATTACATTTTTTATTCTTATTTTCCAACCATAATGTTTTGTCTCGTTTGATTGGTATAATATGTACTTCCTAGCCTCGACTAGATATCACGAAAACGAATCAATTGAATCAATCGGAGTCCGTGAGTCGGACCAACAAAATGATATGTAGAACGAAGAACCCTTAGGATCAAAAAACACATCAATCACAATTGACACCGAATGAGGATCATTATCCCAAACAAACATGAGACGCAAAAATAAGAGGTTAGTTAGATTGAGCGCCGAGAATATTAATCCCTCAATGATATTTAAAATACGTTTTCACATACTCATACAGAGATAAATATTCATAATAATCCTTTCGTTTTCGAATATTTAGTAAGTATGAACTACTCCTACAAATTTTCTACTGTTTATTGCAACGAATTAAAAACGATGAAGATTAGTATGTATTCGATTAACGAAAAATGTTTTAATTAATTATTATTTTGGATGTCTTTTTTATTAAAAAATAATAATTAAAGTATGGAGAATGTTTTTCTTAGACTTGATTTTTTTTTAAAAAAAAAAAGAGAGAGAGATAATAAGGAAAATTCTACCTCCTATGGCCTCCAACTCTCCAAGATCTCTCACTTGGTCGATGTCAATATGAAAGATCATCTCTAAGGCTCTAACCATTCATTATTCGTATCTTATTGATGGTGGGACATTTGTGGAATTTTCTTCCCAAATAAAAGTTTACACGTGTTGAATTGAGATGAGCAAAACAAACTTGATCTGACTCATTTAACATTTTCGTTTGAGTAAAGAGTTAAATACATTCGTTGTACACCAAAATAACATTCTATGTCATTTCATTTCATTTGATGTACACCAAAACAAATTCAACTTGACTCGTTGTTGACTTGCTATACGTCAAAAAATGTTTTAATTATACAATAAAGGTCAATAAATGTTTCGTATTTCATTAGTGTGCAATAATATTTGCTCGCTTAATGCACCCACCCAAGAATTTTTCTTTTTGGCATGTCCTAAAATGAAAATGTGTATCATGAAGTTAATACAGTAGATTTTACACCTTATTGAGTCATGCATCATTCATCAAAGGCAGAAACATAGGGGTGTGATTAAATTAAAATGTCTCCTTCATTTTTTATATATATGTCGGACATTATATTCAAGTACTTCGTAAGTAATCGTAACTCGTAGTTTTTAGTCTAGAATGTTAGAAATACTTCGTACTTTAATTGGTTAGAACTCTCCTTATTTGATCATTCGAGATAAATTATCAAGATAATGTTATAAACAGCTATCCACTTATAGTAAATGAGTTTCAATTTGATCATGAAATCTATTCTCACCTTCTCGTAGGAAGCTCTCTAAATACACACAAAAATATAATTTTCAATCCAATAGAAAAATATACAAGGCGGAAAATTAAATTACGCATTTATTTCAAGGGAAATAGGGGAATTTATTTAATAGACAAATAAAAGTTACACAGATATCGTCCAACGCAACAACATCCGCAACCACCACCAGACCTCCCCCAACCCAAACGCGAAAACCGATCATCCAACCACACGGGATGATTTTTAATACATTAGCTAGAAAATTCCGTGCAAAAAAAATTGCACGGTACGTACATTAATTCAAGTGAAAATTACTCGTAAGATGCAGTGACTACATCTCTAATTTTTGCATCAAAACCAAAAGATTTTGATGGACACTTGTTTTTCTTGAGGCACTTGATCACATCCCTCGCCGTAATTATACCTGCAATATATAACAAAACAAGCATATAATGTTAGCTACATATGGTCGAGTTTATTGATGTGTCTCGATAAATACTTTATTACATACGGACTAATTAAGTTGCGTTATTGATTGAAAGAGCGAGAATGAATATATATACCTGAATAATATGCACCATCTGCGTATCCAAATAATCTAGGATGTGTGTGCTCTCCCGTGAAGTACACTTGACCAACAGGAGACTACACAAAACATAAACACAAATGTATGACATACATATCATAAGTTATTACTTCCTCCGTATCAAAATAAACGCAACGATTTGACACTTTTCGTTACGTTTATTTTGATACGGAGKAAGTAAGTTGRTGCACCATTTAGTTAATAAATTAAATTAAATAYTGCACTCAATTGGACYAAACRACTTACCCTTAATTGTCTGTGACGTTCTTGRGAATAACCAACRGGCCAATTCGAGAAGGAACCTTTGTAGAATCGGTTAGAATTCCATCGGGGGATGTATATATCTGTAGCGTCCGGAATGTCTTTTCCAAACATTTTCCTAAGGACTTCCATTGCTTCTGCCTTGGTATCTTCATCGGGTTTTGGCTCGACTCTTCTRGACTCGTCRTCAACTAATGTCACAAATAATATGTTTGATCCCGGATACTCRTTCTCCAAGTGCTACGTACATAAATACGTACATTATGTCAAAGATTTGAATTTAATTTATACGAACATAACTAGTCAAAATACATACGTAYCAGGCCACACAATGTCCTAAATCGTTATTAACTTACKATGGAGTAGWTGAAAATTAAGGGGAAAAAAGATGTGTGGAGGAGAGAGAGTAGTGTACCTGCCAATATCCATAGTATCCTTTTCTYTCATGAGCATACAAAAAGAATTCAGTGCCATTGCCGGTTGGCCAAAATGCATGAGGAAACTTTAAGAAAACTTTGGTATATACTCCCAAGCTAAACTCTGCGATTGCTCGTCTTTTCCATAACTATATAAGAAGATAGGTGAAAGTTGCGGACGAGGATTAATAATATGTTTTAAAAAAATATTATATAGACGAGGATTGTTATTCGAAGTCCAAAACGATTTAGAACGTAATGTAATCCATATTTCGCATGTAATTCCGCAAAATACCCCGCAAAATGATTTGAATGTCTACTTCAGACACCCCCTTAAAAAAAGTCCTCAATTTAAAGCGCCTGAAATAAGCACCCATGTAAAAATAATAAGGGGTTTTTTATGAAATACCCTGAAGTTTACGTTTTCTATGATATACCCCTGCAAAAAATTTCGTCCATAATACACCCCTCAAGTTTGAAAATCCCAAATAATAATTATCAACATGATGTGTTTTATTTTATGTCATTGTATGTGAACTTTGAATAACATTTCAGTATATAGACATCACAAGTTAAACTAATTTTGTGGACTAAAAAAGTTACTTTTATTTGACATCAAGGTAATTTTAGACATTCTAGAGTAACGAATTTTTAATAATTTTAGTCTTAGGGTAATCTTCAACCCCTTTTACGGCAGTAATTTATTGTGCGTAATAACAAGTAACTTACGGGAAGTTCCGGCTTAAAGCTAATAAGGTCGCTTTGTAAGACACCAACACTGGCAGACACGATCACGGCGTTGGCTTTGTATTCCGCGCCGTCTTCGGTCGTCACTGTTACACCACCGTCGGATGATTGGTCAATACTTGTCACCACCTGTTGCAAAACAAATTAAGATAAGTACTTTGTAGTAGAATTGAATTTCATAATAAAGAAATTCGGGAATTYCARGGATTCATTCTTATYCCCGCTATTGTAGCTCTCTAAACARARAAATTAATAAGGAGCGAGAGTATGCACGTGCCTGATTAAACTTGATCCTAGGATCACTGACAACATCATTACTATCGTAGGAGAGGTAATTCTTGGCAACAAGATGAACCAAACTCTCAAATCCCCTTGAATCAGCAACAAAGAATGAATCTTCACCGTAATAAGTGTCCTCAGCRAATGGTAGGACGTGTTTCAAGCTCGAAACTCGKGCTGATTCCGATTGTTCTCCGTCGATGTCGAAGAATTCTACTACTTTCTCTAGCTTCGTTTTTGGAACTCTGTAATTAAGTAAGCACGATTTGTATTATTATTTGATCTGATTTGATATGTAATTATTTTCTACAGTACTTTGTACTCTCTCCGATACGTTGCCAATCCGTTACGTTTTATTGGCAACGTACCGGAGGGAGTATATATATATATAACATGCATAACTTTGGCGTGGCTAGGATAACTTTAAGGCTCTTAATTGAAGATATCAATTAATCTTCTCGAAAGACTATGAAATTAAATATTAGGTTCAATTGTTCAAAGACTCACAAGAGACTTACTTACCTAAACACAAAAGGTGAGTACATAGTATGCAAATATGTGTACAAGTTACTATATAATCTCCTTATTACCTTCGATTTGCTAATTTCTTAATATAGATTAGATGTTAATAATAAGACAAACATGCATAAATTATGTGATAATTTGTCATAAACCAACTTCAAAAGTTTAATTTTCAAAAGTCACATACGGAGAAATAAAAGACTTTCTGTGGAGTGAAATCTAAAACAGAAACTCCAACCAAAAAATAAAACTTGATAACTTTTTTTAATAATAAAGATAATCTGAAAGAAACCTAAGACAACTTCGGTGAAATTTTAACATTTTTTGTATTAGGTTTTCGATCTTAATTCCTGGAAAATCTTCTTTTTAAAAATGCGAGTTTTGAAAAAATCAAGCTATTGAATTGTGGTTTTTAACAAAAAAAAATAGTTCAAAAGTCATTGAACTTTGAAAGTCGAAATTACATACAGCTTAGCAAGACGTTCAAAAGCCAAAATAGACATATCGTTATAATCATTTCCCTCAGCTCTCAAAGCCTTTGAAAACTTTCCACCATCAGCTATTATTTTCTCGATTTTATCAAGCGCAGCATCCACCTCGCTGAAGTTGTACATTCCACCCCTATATAACRAAAAACAATCAAACCAATGTTAAGATTGCTATAATTATATATACCCTTGTTCATAAGCAAAAGGTAAAACATTTAAATTACTCTTGTTTATAAGCGTAGTGTAAGATAGTGTCGAAATCAGAATARAAACTTTTGAGGTTGATTGTCTTGGCCATCTCATAGAGAGGATTCTTTTGGGGACCTCCTACTCCATGGAGCCAATTTGCTCCTATTTCAACTGTGTATCCCGCAAAATTCATCTTGTGAATTCGACCCCCAATTCTATTTGTCGCCTCTAATATCAAAAAATCCTTGATCCCTGCTTCTTCAAGTGTATTTGCTGCCGAAATACCTGTGAAAAAATTGACAATGTTTACATTACGTACATCAATCAACACGTGATTTTATCCAAAATTCAATTCTTTTTCTTAATCATTTTTAGAATATAGAATATAAATGTTTAAGTATGTCATTTATTATGTGTGAGTTGATCATGATTCATGAGTAATTCAATTTCAAAGTATGTACTGTAGTACTACTATATTAAGAGAGAAAAAAAAACACATACATCCATATAATTATTTTAGCTTACCCCATTTTGGATCTTGCTAAAGATAATTTTCTAGTAATATCTATCCATTACACTCCTTTGTAAGTGGATAAATTCGGTTCATCTGAATTTTTCTGATCTGATTTATCACATCTAAATTTTTCTGGTACAAATTAATTGTAATTATTTTCTGTTTTTAAAATTATTTTTATCTGATTTTCTTAAAATAAGCATTAGAGTAATTAAATAAGTTGAACTAGACATAATATATAACAGTGTTAAAAAAGTCAGTGCATATGATATGAGTACTAAATGAGTTACGGAGTATGAGCATTTACTCGTATTAGAATGGCAATACGTACAATTCTTAAAAATATTGTAGCACATTCAAATTAAACCTAACATTGCAAAACAAAGAAAATATTGTCCAAGAAATTAATATACGATTAATTAGTGCATATATAGTAGGCACACAAATTTTAAAAATTTCTTTGTATTTAGRTTTTCTTAAACTTATAATTATTTTCTTAAATTTTTCTTTGTATTTAGGTTTTCTTAAACTTATAAATATTTTCTTAAATCTTTAATTTGTCACTCCTAAAAAAATTAGGTTGATCCAATTCAAACTCTAAAATCTCCCTTTCAAAGGTGGTGGTTGTTGACTTGTTGTTGCATTGTTGTTATAGTTGGAACGTTTTATTTTTTTTCGTATAAAAAACCAACAGCCAAGTAGAATGAAATATTAATAAGTTAAATCAAATAAACTTGTATGTACTAGAATGAAATACTAAGTTGAGAATATTTTTGCATGATTTTCACTAGCAGTTTTGCACGATAATATATATATTTTACAGACTTATATGACTCTTTTTACTACGTAAGACACAATAAAGAATTTAGACAAGAGATTGAGAAGTAATTTAATTGGTTAGAACTAAAATCGACATTAATAATTGTATCAAAATGACAAAAAGTAAGTTAATTAACAATTGTATCAAAATGACAAAAAGTAAGTTAATTAACAAAGATTGGTAGACATGGATCGAAAGAAGTTAGTTATTTTTAAATTAATTGTATATACTCGTGTATACTAAGCTAATTAAGATATTACTACGTGTGTAGTACCTGACATTCCGGCACCAACGATGATGACGGAGGGGGATGAAGATGAAGCATAAGCCATGGTGGCTAATAAAAGGGGGAAGAGCAAGAAAAGCTTCATTGTGGCTAAGGCCATTGTATGAGGAAGTGTTAATTGTAACTTGCAAAAATGAGAATAGATGTTGCTCCTTATATAGAGTTAGCTTGTAGGTACTATTGTATGTTCACTCTACTCGTTCAAATTTGCATCTCACAATCATTAGGTTACGGGGTTAATTTCGATAATTAAATGACATTGTACTTTAGGGTGTGGACATTCGCAAAATTGACATCATTCACAACTAATGAAAATCTTATTAATTAAAAAAAACGTGGTATTGTGAGACATTATTTATTATTTCAATTTTAAAGAGTGAGTCTGATCTCTCAAATTGTGAATAGTATCAAGGTTTCAAAGTGGAACCACTACAACAAAAATTGTCTTTAGCGACGGAAGGAATCCGTCCCTAAATTGACAAAATTCGTCGCTAATTGTATTTAGGGACGGATGCAAGCCGTCTCTAAAACACTCGTCGCTGATTCAAGTTTGGGACAGATTTACATAATCCGTCCCTAATTTAGCAACGGATTCCCTCTCAGAAAAAATACACATTATATTCTTGGGTTTCAACCATCAGTTTAAACTTTTGGTTGAGATGGTCCGATTAACATGCTATCAAAGTCAATGTAACACATAGGTCATGGACTCACGGATTTGAATCTTTTATCCCTCTTTATTTTAAGTGGAATTAGTGATATAAAATATATTATATTCCTGGACCTCAACCATCAACTTAAGCTTTCGGTTGAGATTGTTCAATTAACAATAAAGATAAATCAATGAAAGCATGTCCATCAATGATAAAAATGGTTACCTCATGTCGTCTCGTTCCCATTCATAATAAATTCTTTGTCATATACTCATAACACAAAATTGTGGTGAATATTATTTGCTACTCATGGACTCAATAAATTTGCATATTTTTAAAATTTTCAATTGGATGGAATTTTAATATGTACGATAACCGAAAATATATACTCCATCCGTTTTAATAGTTGTTTAAGTTCTTATTTTGGGAATTTTCTAAACAGTTGTTTCAAACCCATTTAAAAATATTTTTTTTTACTTTTTAGCTTTTACATATATATTTTTTACTCTAACATTAATGAATCACTTTTTTCTAAAGTCAACCTTCATTACTTTACTCAAACTAAGCTACTACGGAGTACTTCGTATTTACTCAAAATTACTTTAATTTTTCTCAAAAATTTTAATTCAGACATTTACTCTTTTACTTAACTCATTCAACTATTTTATCTAACTTACTCAACATTTATATCTAACTCAATCAACTCTTAAACATCGTGACAAATGGGTATGAAACATCTAAAAGTTGGATGGAATATTCAAATACATAGCTAAATACCTAAAGTTTATGAGTCTTTTCTGCTCAACTTATTTTAACTTATGTTCTGGAAAAAATATGTTTAATTTACTCTCCCGTTACGTTTTACGTGAAACATTTGGCATTATTTATTAGAGGTAAAATATTCAATTGTTTCAAGTAAAGCGTAACGGATAGAGTAGGTAGGAAAAAATAAGGAAATTTCAGAAAAAAATAAGCTTATTAATTTAGAAAAAATAAGTTCATCAGAAAAATATGTTCAGATAAGTATAAATAAGTTAAGCAAAACAGACCCTATGATTATGTTAAGAATTGTAGTGTTTAACCCAAAAAATCAGACAAATTGAACGTACATAATAATCGTATTTACGGAGTAATTCTTTTAAGAGCGATCATAAGTTATTTTGGTAACCAAATGGTTTTGACATAGTGGTTGCTTACCTTGACTTTTAATCAATAGATCAGTAATTCATCATTGATCAGCCCTTTACCCTTAAATAGAGCACTCTGGAGCGAGGGTGGTTAGTCACTACTGTCGGCGGTGAATACCCTGGTTGTTCAACAAAATAAAAAAAAAAATTATTTTGGTAAATTTTTTTTTGTGTTTAAAGAGTCACAAGGGCGGGGATGAAAATCGATCCCAAAATCTCTTAGAACCGGTAGGAAAGCTCTAACCACTTGAGTTATCCCTTACTCTCATTATTTTGGTAAAATTAATTGTGTGAATTTGCAACTCGTGTTCCACGTTAGACAAGTTAACTTTTTTTTTTTTTTTTTGTGACGAGATTAAACAAGTTAACTTGGTCACGGAAATTATACGGAGTAGAATATTTTGTACTGTAAATATACTAAATAAAGAGAACTTTTGTTGCAATTGTTATCATTAATTCATTTGCATGAGTAATAATTAGTTTGATAATTTTTCAAAGTTCTGATCTTTTGGAAACCATTTTCTCGCTCTTGGTGTGTTTCACAAGGGTTGTCATATGCCACTACTACTAATTGATTATGTTTTGCATTGTACCTAATTTTCTCATTAAATTTGTTGAATAACTAATAATTCATGATTTTCTTACTTAACTTGTTAAGAGTAAATGATTTAATTTAGGCAACCCTCCCTAACTCTCTCACATGAACAATACTAAGTAAGGTCCTATTTCATTAGACTTCTTTCAAGGTATATAAGTTCAGTTCAGTTCAATTATCTAACCTAATATTCTTCTCTTGTAAAATATTTAATTCAGTTCGATTCAGTTCTGTTAAGTTCAGGTCCAATTTAGTCCAAAGAAACGGAGCCTTGTTTATGCTATATTAGATACCCGAGGTTTGCTTTTAGTTTCAACTTGGACACCTCAAAGCTAAAGATGTGAAGTTTTTCGTTAGGTGTTTAAGGTTATTAGATTATGGACCAAATTTAAGCTAGAAACAAAAATTTTTTAGTGGAGTCTAAAAACTATTTGCATAAACATAATTTAAAGTTGTAGCTAAATATAATTTTACTCCGTAGCTTAAATGATGCATTGTTCTAAATACACATGAAGACTTTGTTTTTGTGAATTGAATTTTGTTAAATTGAACTGATTTTTACTGAATTGTACTTATTTTTAGTGAAATATTAACAATTTTTTTAAGAATTGATATAAATTTTACTGAATTAAACTTATTTCTAATGAATTGAACTTATTTTTTTACCTCCCATCAAGGAAAAAAAACTTATTTTTACGTAAACATATATAAATAAGGGACGAAATGTGTACAATAATGCTAGTATTTATATTTGCAACCAACACAAATGGGTGGATTATTAGTGAAATAGATAAGGTGAGAAAAGAAGACGTGTGATGAAAAAGATTAACAAGATTGTCTTGCAAAAGAAGAAGATAAATCGGTTATTGCAACTAATGTGATTTTTTTTTTTTTATAGTTATTGCAAGTGAAAATGGAGATTTTTTTAAAAAAGGAAAATGTTATGATATACATAGCCCTCATGACTATGCATAAGATGCTTAAAATGAAAAGTAAAATTTAAATACATTGAATGTTGTGTTATTTTGTCTTATTTTCACAAATTTTTACCACTTATAATAACATCGTCTAAAAAAACCATTTCATTAATTGAGATTGTTCGATGGTTTATTGCCAAATATAATTTTTCAAAGGTCCTCCTTTTTGTTCGTGTATGTGGGTACCCAGAATTTGCATTCACCCCTATTTATCTCCATTTTGAACAGTGTCGAGATTTCAAACAAAAAAAAAACAAAAAAAGAGCGGAAAGAATTATATCAATTCTAGCTCTATTATATAAGCCAATGGGAGAGCAATGGTGTCCCCCTATGAAAATACTTTTTTGCCCTTGAGAAAAATAAAAACTTACCAATTTAACCTTATTTCAATATCTTCCTAATTTACATGTTCATACAATAAAGAAAGTTTACCATTGTCATATAAAATCAAGTTGACATAAAAATCCGCGTGTTGAAGCAAAAATTTATAGGGTTTTTCGTTCTACCTGCTAAACATTGAAAATTTAAAACAAATACTTTTATCATAATAAGAAATTTGTCAGTTGTCACCGCACGCATCGCGTGCACAAATACTCCCTCCATTTCTTTTTACTTGCACCATTTCCTTTTTGAGAGTCAAAGTTAGTAAACTTTGACCAATTTTTTTGGCAAATTTATAATGTATAATATAGTCAAGTGAGATGTTGTTAGATTCGTCTTAATGTATAGTTTATTAATATCAAATTTTTATAATTTTCTGAACAATACAATTTAAGTTATTAGTAGTCAATGTTGTGCCTTGAAAACTGTGCAAAATGGAATGGTGCAAGTAAAAAGAAATGGAGGGAGTAACTAGTAACATATTTTTGTATGTAGTACGGAATGTATTCAATTGGTTACAGTTGTAATTTGGGCTGTTAGTGAGAGTTTTGGGCCCATGACCCACCATCATATGGACTTGTGTGTGTCAATTGTCAAGCTTAGTGGGCCGGGTTGAATAATTTGTTGTTTCTTGTCAAAAAACACAATACAACGTGTTGAAATTAGAGGTGTGGTTTAGCTTAATTTCATCCCCTTTAACAAAAATGATTGATCATCATTGTGTCGTACTATCGTGGCATACATTGTAGCCACTTGTCAGTTGTCAACATTATCTACAAATTCTTGTTCTACTATCACTTCCCTTTTCAATCGTTGTTTACTCTACATGTTTGTCTCCATCAATTTTGTTTTACATCCTTAAAATAAGCTCAGTTCAACAAAATTTAATTTACGTAAAGTAAGATCCAAAACGGAACAAATAAAACCCATCCAAATTGTGAGAAAAGATGGGCTCACGACTCACATATGAAAGGAGTTTTGAGATATAAATAGGGACGTCAATGAGTCGATACACTCGTGAACAACTCGTGAAGAAACTCGGTCAAAGTTCGGAGAAAACTCGTTCGTACATACACACAAATGACACAAAGTTCATTTAAAAATATGCTCGTTTATATATGAGCTAGCTCGGCTCGAAGTTGAGCTCGAATAAGTAAACGAACAAGCCCGAACAAGATTTTTGAAAACTCGGTTATGCTTGAGCTCGACTCGAGTTCATTTAACATTCTTCAAGCTTAACCTAAAAAAGTTACTACTCGGTTCAACTTGACTCGGCTCGTTTACATCTCTAGATATAAACTTGCATGTGGGTGTAACACGAAAAAAAGAAGAAAAATGAATATTAAAAAAACTTCGTACGCTATTTTTCACAAAACCTATTCATCAATTGGTTTAATGATTTTTATGTAGTTAGACTTTCGTCCGTTAGTTGTAGGCTTGATTGGTCTTAATAAAAACATTTTAACGTTTTTAACTCATATAATGTCATTTTAACCTTTTTAACTTATATGAAAATAAATAAAAATAAGATGCAAAGATAAATATTTCATTATCGAAAATTAGCACCACGAACGTGTTAAAAATTGTTGGATTCTTTTGTTTGTCCATGAATCTGTGATCTAGATGCGACGACGTGCCATTTCTATCATGAATATATCCGAAACTATTAGTTTATGACTATACGGTTTTTAAATGTGCATCCAATGACACGTGTTAAGACAACAAATTTATTATTAAATATTTGATTATGTTGCATATTCTTATTAATTATTTGATTACAATGATATTTTTAAGTTAAATATGATAGGTAATATTTATTATATAACTATTAATTCCATATTCCTATTAAATATTCGAATGAAATCCAATATTTTATTTGTGGGTAAAGAGGATTGTCAAATTTGTCATGATCACAATACTAAATCTTGTCACAGTACGTGTCATAAGGTAGGTCTTAGAGGTGATCAAACAAGTTTGGCCCGCGGCTAGGCCCGACCCGGCCCGAAAAACTAGCGGACTTTGGACAAGAATTTTCGGCCCGAAATCGGACCGGGCCGGGCTCGATTTCTCGAAATTTTGGTGGGCTTTGGTCATCACTTTTTTTGTGCATTTTAGTTAATACTTTGGGCCCGGCCCAAAAAAGCTCGAAAAGTCTGCCAAGTCCGATCCGCTTCAATTTTTCGGCCTTCGGGTAACAATATTAGGCCCGATTCCAAGCCCGACAGGCCCGATTAAAGGGCATAATTTCACATGTCAAGCCCCGCTCGAACCCGGCTCGGCCCGGCCCATGATCACCTCTAGTAAGTCTGTATATCAACTTTTCGATTTTAGTCTTACATAACTTAGGCTATGTTCAGTTCGATCAACTTATTTAAGCATTTTAGTGTTTATTAAAAAAAAATTCAGATCAAATTAGTTAAGAAAAATTTAGTTCAGATCATACTAGATAAGAAAATTCCAGATTTGTTAAAGGGTATTGGACCATAGGCTCATTAGGTTATTCTAGGTTATTAGGTTAAAACTATGTTATGTTATGTTTTCTATATAAATTGATGTAATTGTATGGAAAACAAATACAGAGTACAAGAAATACAAACAATATTAATGTCGATTTATTCTCTATGTGATTTTTGTCATGGTATCAGAGCTTTTAATTCACTCTAAACCCTAAACTTCTACCCTAAAAACTTTTTTTCTTTAGGTTATTAGGTTAATACTAGGTTATGTTGTGTTTTCTATATAAATTGATGTAATTGTATGGGAAACAAACACAAGCAATCCAAGCAATAATAATAATGTCAATTTATTCTCTCTATTCTCTCCGTGGTTCTTGTCAAGATTAGATTAACAAATACTAAAAATAAAAAAACAATTACAAAATGTATGAATCAGATCAGAAAAATTTAGATAAGATCAGACCAGATCGAAAAAATTGAATTCAGATTAATTCAGATAAGAAAAAATTCAAATCATAAAAATTTAGACGAAATGAACATAGCTTCAAGCCTTCAACAATAAAAAGTGTCGCTTACTGCTTAGATGAGATTAAGTAAACAACCCTCATCCAAATTGTGACAAAAATCACAAAATAGAATAGAATATAATTTCTTCAAATCATTATTTTGTTTGTGCCGACTAAAAAAATCGAGAAATGGTTTTAAACTCTCCAATAACAATGTAAATATGATGTAAAAATTGAGATAATTGCCTCTTAAATTAAAATTGTAACAAAATATTATACACATGCAATATGCACTAATAAATACTACCTCCGTTTTTCAAGAATTTTTTTATACCACTTTTGCGCGACAATTAAGAGTTAATTGAGTTAGATAAAATAATTGAGTAAATGAAGGTTGAATTTAGAAAAGAATAATTAATTAATATTAAAGTAAAAAAAATAACTAAGAAAAAAATTATAAATTAATTTGGAACAATTATTTGAAAACATCCCAAAATGAAATTAAAAATGAAACAACTACAAAATCAGAGGGAGTAATTTCATTGCATGGGAGTAAAGAAATTGAAAGACAATAACGAAGGCATACTCTCCGTAACCTATTCGAATTGCAGAAACAAAGGTTTTGTTTTGTTTATATGAATTTTTTTGATCTATTTTTTATCAGAGATTTTTTCCGAATAAGTATTTGATCGAATGGTTAAATAAGTTGAATTGAACGCAATCAAAGTCACAATCCCTTTACAAGTGAGCCAGTGAGGGCAGTGTTCAGATATTGCATGCATGTGAATCTTACATTGGAAGAGATGATGCCCCCTCCCCCTCTCTTTAAAAAAAAAATATTCTAAAAAAAATATAATAAATAAAAGTGAGATATAAAATATATTACGGACTATTTTGTTTCTAATACCTAAGGTCATGAGTTCAAACCTAATACATCGGAGTATTATTTTTATAACACTAGTATTATATTGCACTCTTTGCTTTATATTTTTACTTGGGACCTCTTTTATATTTTCTGCCCACACATTTATAATAATGTATTCTTTCATGATTACATCTTCGACCTCTTTTTAATATTTATTCCCTTCTCAATAAGCTTTATATTTTTTATTATTTTACAAGAATTAGTATTAAAATAGTCTATATATATATAAATCAAAATTGGTTATAAAATATCAAAATATGTTGCACATTTCACGTGCATATAAAACCAATTTTGCTAAAAATTTCTATAAAAAAATCAAAATTTGTTGCACACAAATTCTTGTGCATATAAGACTAATTTTGCTGAAGTTTTAACAAACGAGGCTCAATCAATGAAGATAATAAGATTCTGTCAAATTAATCACATTAAACTAATTTGCATTTGTTAAAATATTTTTATCCGTATACGAACGCTCATAATTTATCTTCCAGTTTTAAAATCTTAGCTTGCATCCGTCACTACTGGGCTAGGCTCTTATCATTTTAAGTTTAAAATTCAGATTTTCTTACCCCAAATCACATTCTAGGAATAACTAATCGCATGCGAATTTAGGGAATGATTGACATTAAAGTGACATGAATTAGTCGTTAAATTTATATAGAAATGAGTTATCGTAATATGATGTAGAGTATATATACAAGAGATTAGAGCTCTCTAACTAGGCCCGTTAAATACATACTCCATCCGTTTCTTGAAGTTCCTATCATACACTGTTTGAGTGTAAAATATGGAAACTAATATAATATGAGAAGTGGGGTTAAAAAGTAGAATACACTTGAGTGTATTGCAAGTGGTATGATGGGTTCTACATGGTGGACCACCACAATTAAATAAATAATATAAAGTTTCCTAAAATGGAATAAAGTAAGAGTGGTAGGAACTTCAAGAGTTCAAGGAACGTTCAAATGAGGGAAGTGATAGGAACTTCAAGAAACGGAGGGAGTATTTACATCGATAATATAGGCCCAAACATTGTTGGTAAAGAAAAGTGTCATATTTTCGAATCATGTATCATTAGGTATCAAGGTATCTTCAAATCAAGAACTCAATCAACAACATTTTTTTTTTAAAAAATAAAATATCATATATGTGCATATATATATTATTGGAAAAAAAATCCCAATTTGTACGTTGTGCATTGTTAGGGTTTGTTATAGACTATTGGTAACATGTAAGATAGAGATCGATTAAGTTGCAAAAATATATATTCCTTTGTCGTAGACCGTAGCCTTTTGAAAATGAAGGAAGTAAGTTGAATAGTGCATTATGCATACATGACGAGTAGAAACTAACCGAGATAATTACTTGTACTTCTAAAGATAATAAACATAATATTGTACACGTGCAATATGCAACATACAACATGCAAGTTTCATTGCTTAGGAGTACAGAAATTCAAATGAAATTAAAGACAATAAGGGCAATAAATAGTCGAAGCTTAGCTTGTTCGAGACACCTAGCTTAGATTGCACAATACTAATCACTAAATTAAACACCACCTCATTATGTTTAGTAATTACATCTTTAATTATCTTTTTAGCGAACACCTTTGCAAACATTGTTCTTCAAGCATTTGATTACATCCCTTGCTGTATGAATACCTGCAATTTAGAGTTCCACAATACAATGAAGGACCGACATGTTAGCTATTATTTATATAAGACTATAGAAATCTCACTCAAGTCAACAACGCCTAAGTTTGCAGGTTAAACTCTTTAAAGGTAGGAAAAAGGGTAAGAAAACTAGTGATCAGAACTTAGAAGTCCCTGCCCTCAAAGTGCCTATAGCGGGGATCGGACCCCCAACCTCAATGTAGAAATATTCCCTTTCTTATACGTGACACAAACTTTGCATGGCAGCTATTTACTGAAACTCGATATATAGGTGGCAGTCCGACCCGACCCGACCCAAACACGGCTCATGATCACCTCTACTCAATATATACTTCCTCCGTATCAAATTAATTGCAACTTTGGTTTTTGCACGTATTTTAAGAAAGAGATTTAAGGAGGTAAACGAGTAAATTGGGGTAATAATTTTAAGACTAGAAACATATAATCTCATTCTTGTTTGTGTTAAAAATATTTTACCTAATTTGCTCGTTTATATCATTAAATCTCTTCCTTAAAATGCGTGCAAAAACCAAAGTTGCAATTAATTTGATACGGAGGAAGTACAACAATCTACTTTTGGATGACTACTATTATAAAGTTTTTGACAACCTCATTTAAAGAAGAAAGAAAGAGAGTATACCTGAATAATATGCACCATCTGCATATCCATATAATCTAGGGTGTGTATGCTCTCCCGCGAAGTAAACCTGACCAATTGGGGCCTACACAAAACGTAAACATATCTTTGTAATTTGGTGCATTTTCAGTGTCAAAGATTGAACATTTGCATACTTAGGGCTGTCGAAACTGATCTGACCCACCCAACTCAAGTCTACCCATTGTTAGTTCTACGTATATACTTAGGGGTGAAAGTTCGGTTTTCGGTTTGAATTATGATCAATTTCAAATTCGAACCATTTTATTTCGATTTTTAAAATTTCATTCCAAATCCGAACCAAATTGTATTCCGCTCCAAACCAAACCAAACCGAAAAAATTCGGTTTTTAATTCGTTGATCCAAACCAAACCGATTTTTTAATTAATACGATTTGGTTTGGTTTGGTTTGGAGTGTTTGAATTCGATTTAGCTACAATAAAAAATTACGTTTAAATAATGCCTAAAATTCCTAATAAATTAACAAACAACAAATTCAAATTAAGTCCAAACAAAGTTTCAAGTAGAATAACAACTTATCAACAAAGTTAAGTTTCAGTGAGTTTATTAGGCAAATGGGCCATTGGGCCTAAATTAAAACAATCCATTTTAATAATTCGGTGTGCGGTTTGGAGTTCGATTTTCCTCTCTCACACCGACTCCAAACCGAAAACCAAATTTTTAGAAAATTTGACTCCAAACCGCACCAAATTAAAAAAAAATACCGAATCATATTTTTAATACGGTTTGACTTGGTTTGGTATTATGTTTTAAACCGATTTAGTTTCACCCCTGCGTATACTGCAGATGAATTATTGTTACACATGTGATCCCATCAATAAGAACAAAAAGAAACTTACCCTTAACTGGTCATGGCGTTTTTGAGTATAGCCAACAGGCCAATTTGTGAAGGAACCTTGATACAACCGATCCGATTTCCATCGAGGGATTAGTATATCCGTGGCTTCTGGGATGTTTTTGCCGAACATTTTCCGCAAAACCTCCATTGCTTCCGCTTTCGTGTTTTCATCTGATTGTTGCTCCACTCTTATGGACTCGTCGTCGGCTACTGTCACGAACATAATGTTCGATCCCGGATACACATTATCCAAGTGCTGTACACAACACAATTTAATTTAAATTTAAAAAATCACTATCGCTTCGCACATTTATATTATCGGGGAGAAAATTAAAAAAAATGTGATGTACCTGCCAAATTGCATAATATCCTCGTCTTTCATGGACGTATAAAAAAAATTCAGTCGCGTTGCCTGTAGGCCAAAATTTGCGTGGAAACTTGAGGAAGATTTTGGTATAAATTCCGATGTTAAACTCCGATATTGCGCGTCTTTTCCATAACTATACCGCAAGAAAAGTAACAACGTTTACATAGGAGAATTTATCTCAGCACTCTACATTTTAATTTTGACACTCTATCTCCTCTCACATAAAAAATGACAAAATGAAGTGCGTAAAGTGCCAAAATCATTTGCCTTTACGTAGGAGTACATCCAAATTAAAGAAAGTTCATCAATGAATTATGATGGGATATTAATGATGGCAATAATAACGAGTAACGAACTAAGAGCATTCACAATGGCACACAAAGCTACAAGGTTTGTAGCTCACTATTGTGAATGCTCTAATAATGTTGATCCTTCTTTGCTCCAACAAAGTCGATCTATAGAGTAACAGATTAAAAGGATATATAGTTGAAGGAAATACTTTTATTTTCGTAAATATAGTATACTTTATTTGTTTCACTTTAATCTTTACATTTGTTTTTTAGGTTACAAGCTATGGAGGGATCGAGAACTTACGGGGAGTCGTGGCTTGAAGTTGATAAGGTCGTTTTGTAAGACACCAAGGCTAGCAGTCACAATAACGAGCTTGGCTTCGTATTTCTTACCCTTTTCTGTCCTTATGGTTACGCCACCTTTTGATTGCTCAATCCCTCTCACTACCTGATGCAATTTTAAAGGACCGTGATATATACAATCCTTAAAATTGTAAATAAAAATATATTTTCTAATATAGTATAAAATTGAAAATTTATGACAAAATTACGTAACAATGGGTGGTGTTAGACATGCTTATTTAATGTTATCATTTGCTTTATTTAGCTATGAGTAATAAACAACCGTAAGGGTTGTACTTATCAAAGTCTTTTTTTAAAATACTAATTGTAAGTATTAAATTACTTAGTAAATGTACGTTATACTCTGACATTTTATTAGGCAAATAATTTCAATTTTCAAGCAGCTCATTACAAGTTTCGATAAATTAAAAACAATTATTTTAGTTAATAACAATGCGATCACATTAATTAAAAAATAAATGATAAACAGTTGTAGAAGATAATCCAAATAATTTTATAATATACGTGTCATTTGTATTGACTATTGACTTATATTGAGTGTATGTCGTCCTATTGTTATTATCAATTCATTTCCTTTATAATGAGATTTTCATATCCTTACAATATAAACATTTGCATCCAAGATACTATTCATCAATGAATAGTGAGTGGGATGAATAGTTCCATGCCCACTCACCATTCCACCTAAACCATGCCCACTCAGCATTCCACCTCAGCAAAAAATGACCGCCACATCGCAAATGTTTATGTCACCTGGCCAGCTTACAACTCACGACATTGCAGACTTCACCGCCATTATCATTTCTGCTTGCCTTGGATGCAAATGGCTTCTCTCAACGTCAATGCGTTTGCTTTCGCCCCAAATGCTTGCCACCCTTCTCTCATTGCCGATGAATA
>SNQN01010109.1:936-23007 GCA_008642245.1 Bassia scoparia
AAGAAGAGATTGAGATTTAACAATGCCAAGTGAGTGGAGAATTAATCAAAAATAATTTATATACAATTATAAGGTTATATTCCCTACTTGTAGCATTGTGTTAAAAATTATTTGATAAGTGCGTTCGTCTTACATCGTTAATCCTGCGCGATTCGGATGCGTGAAAATTTGTTTGTTGCGTTATTATCGGGAGGAAGATATTACAGCATTAGCAAAATGATGCCTTTAATTCACAGAACCACGACTAGTGGTTTTTTTAGCACTCTTACGCTATACTTAGTTCCAGAGCTACAATGTTACCATAAAAAATAAAAATAGATAAATAAAATCAGAATTAAAACATCTCAACACACGGTTCTAACTTTCTTTGTGGTCACTGGTAAGTCAGTATGGACCTTACACAGAAGTAGATTCTCCATACAATTCAACACTGCAATTTGGAGGGAATGCGATGGAGGATGCAATAATATATAGCACCAATAAGTCAGGGACTATTCCTTTTTGTCTCTAAAAAAAAGGGAAAAAAAAAAAAAAAAAAACACCAACAAATAAAAGGAATAAGCAACATAAACAGGTATTCTCAGTTTAGCCATATGAGCCAAAACTTAAAACAGATAACCTATTCAGAATTTGTTCCTATAAATCTGCTAATTGCTGAAAACAAAAATAATAAAGACCGATGCTCTTGCGAGTAATTCTTTTATTTTTAATGCAAAAGTGATTATATTTTCTTTCAAGAGGATAAGAGACAGAACTTTTGACACATGTAATCAAGAAATGAGTTATGTAACATGAGCATCATTTATGGGGAGTTTGAAGAAGTGATAACATCATCTTCTATACTCTAAAACTTGCTGCATTTTCCTTTTTATAGCTATCCAAAAAGTTTTCTACAATTTAAATGGGAAGCTGATAAGTCCACAAAAGACCAAGTAGGTGCCAAGTGGCACTATAAGGGAGACTTAAAAATAAAAAAAACAGGTGCAATATAACAAACTTTTTTTTTTTTTTTTTTTGAAACGGGCAATAATCAGTGTTGTGTTTTTTTGTAGTGTCATTGGATGCATTTCCTATTCTGAAGTTGTAAATTGCTTTTCAAATCGCCTGTAATGCTATTTATCTCTCTACCTGCTCTCCCAATCACATGAGTAGTGTATGGCATATTCAATTTCAGATTGCGACATTGAATCGTTCCGATTCCGAGATGTAAAATTCTCGCGTTCCGATCTCGATATAAATAAAGTTCGCTCTCGACTTCGTTAAATAAAATCCGCTCCGATTGGAGAAGGGTTGGAGTCGGATCTCAAACAAAAATCGGACCATTAAATCTCGACTCCGATTCCATAAATTATTATCTATTTAATTTTTATATTATAGGCTACTTATGTATAATGTATAGGTCAAAAATTTTATTTCATATAAAAAAGTAAATATAAGATGATACATAATAGGGAAAACAGATAAAATACATCTTAAAGTAAAATTTTTTTAAAAATATATTATATAGGGAGAAAATTCGATTAAGTCGGATTCGGAGTCGGTCGGACTTTTCGGATTTAAACGAGTCGGTCGGATTCTCGGATTCGGTGTCTCGAGTCGGAGGTCGGATTTTCGATTCGGACTGGATGTTCGGGTGCTGATTTATTAATCGATCTTCCGTATTGGGGGTCGGAGTCGGATTACATAAAGTCGCGTCCGACGTCCGTGCATCACGACACAATGACCGTTTTTGCACTTCTCTTCTTATTTCTTCTATCTCCTAATATTTTTTGCATATGGATATACTAGAACACGTAATATTGGAGTAAGTAGCTTGTATAGGTCCTAATTAGGTATCAAAAACAATGTTCATTTTTTAATACAGCATTATATTCAATGCATAAAGATTACTAGAGAAATAATACAAAATTAATTAAATTTTCATAAATAATGAGGACAAGTCAAAATATCGATTATTAATGAAATATAAAAAAATAAAAAGGTACTTGCCATTAAATGTTTAAAAAATGCCTAACAATTCACTATGTTTTCATTTAACAGGAAGTTAGCAACATTTAGAGTATCTAGGAACGCTAAAAAAATTTAATAACAAAGCAATTGAGTTGGAAGGGAAATGAAAGGGTCCTTGGAGGGAAAATCATTTTAGTGAATATTGTTTTCGTAATAGTATAGATGTCATAAGTAGTGGAGAAACTATGGTCTCATCAAGTTGTTATAAGTGAATAATGGAATGGGAAGAGAGAGAGAAAAGGGGTGAGGGAGGACATACAAGATGATAACTTGCTGTCAAATTATGCCAGCACATGAAATGTTCCAGGAGAGAAGATGAGATATACAAGCAATATTTAGAATCCATCAGAAATAGTGAAAAAGTCTTCGGAACAGGCATCATGTTTTGATGAAATAGCTGCACCTCTCCCAACTGACTAAAATAAATTAATGGACTTTTTAACTGAGTCCATTTTATTAGGACAATGGTTAGATACATTTATATATTTAAGAACTGCAGAACTTGTAGAAGGTTTCTACTTTCTAGAGTTTGTTAGGTAAGAGATAAGTAGTTTATTTGTAAAAAAAGTTAAGTAGGGAGAGAGTAGTCTGAGATTATTAATGAAATGAGAGTATTGTGCTGTAATTAGTGTGAGTCACAGCTATTTCAAAAGCTCTATGTACTATCCATTTGCAAATACAAAATCTTCATTCTTTCTTCGCACTCTACTTCATATTTTCAAAAATTCCTCTAGACTATATTCTTTATTCTAATTACAAAACCAAATGCAAATTGCAGCTAACAGTGGACACAACGAAACGTTCTTTATCTCTCGCTCTAATTATTTAAATACTTTTTTTATATAATAGTAACAGAATATTAAATTTTTAAAAATTCTTGTTTCCAAGAAAGTGAAACTAAAAGCACGAACAAGCAAAAATTGACACATAAGTAGTAATGGTGTTATCAGTCTCTAATTAAATAAGACAATCTATCACAAGCGTGTAAAAGTTACCAAAATATCCTTACCCATTCCCTGGCTGTATTTTCTTTAGATGAAAAATCCACCTGGTTTTGAGACCAGCCTATATTAATTACAAAAAACTGAAAATATATTAGTTTGTCTAGCATTTTTTCAAATTTTCAAGGCAATATCATCCATTAGCTTTACAAAGAATTAGATTATGAGATTTCAAAAAAGAGATGTTACAACATGTTGATGCAATATCTTGAGATAAATAAAGTATTGACCTTCCAATCGTCACGGACATCAATTTTCTTGCATAAATAAAGTATCTACACTATGATACTAAGCCTATTCTCAAAAAATGCTCATTTGGAAATCGAGAATCTCACATGAATTAAATCTGACAAAGAATTGACATGTAAAAACATGCTCTACCTCAAAACCCATAGAAAAATCATTACCAAACAACAAGAAGAATAGCTGATTCTTTTAAACTTGTTCAATTTTCCTTGCAATTTTTCAGATAAATAAAATTTTAGTCCGCAAGTTGGTCAACAATCTCAACCTTTGGCTTCATAAGAAAGAGCAAAAGCTCATCAGTTAGATGCCAATGCACATTGTATCCTAACATCAATATCTTCCAGATTGGCGTAAACTCTGAAATGTTACAAATCCAAATTATCTGATTGAGACATTTGTGATGGAGCTGACTTAGACTCAAACATATTGATAATAATTGAATTAAAATGAAGAAGAAAAGATTAATTTGATTAAGTTGATGTGAAATTATAAGAGCTGATGATAGCAATAATTCAGGTTATGGAATCTCCAAGTGTACTTTAGGCTACTAATCTCCAAGCCAAGACCATTCATTTTTGCTGGACCTATTCTCTTGACTTCTCTTTGAATTAAAACTAATAGAGCAAAAGCTAGCATTCACTAATTGGATAAACTATGACATAATAAAGGTGGCTTACAATTACACTTACATGATTTCATCTCTTGTTCAGTTATTATCAAAAGCTTGGCAAGCACAGAGCAGAGGTGGTTGGACTTGACCTCTGGGTTTGACTACCTTGGTCTTTAACAATTTCATGAGTTTTTTGGACAACTAATGTCAGAAAACGAGACATCAGCTCTATTCAAAGATATGATCAACAGATAATCAGTCTTTCAACAAATACAAGAAAACCACCATTTCCCATAAGTTCAACTGCATTCCAATTGAAAAATCTAAGGTTATGTTTGGGAACTATATTTCCTTTCAGATTTTTGGAATCAATTGTATGAATCTGAAATGACTGCAATTCATTTCAGTTTGGTGTAACCTGAGATTTCAAATAGGGAGACATTGAAGATTCCACATGTTTTTGGGAAGCATAATGAAATTAGATATCCAAATTGAAAACTCTGCAAAGTCTGGTTACATAAAACATTTACAAGTAACAATACTTTAAATGCCACTTATGGGACTAAGGCTCTCTGATTGATTGATGCATACTATAAATTCAAACTTAAAAAACAGAAAACAAACCAGTATGATCTGGCGTGTTCCAAAGAACAAACCAAAGGAAACAAAGATAAAAAGAAGCCGATATATAATCGATTGTTTATAATCGTGAGTCACCAGTTGTGGCATGGAGAGAGAAAGATATTGTGAACAATCTGGCGGGACAAAGGAATGGGAAGTTTAATTCTTTTTCATAGGCATTTTTAAGCATCGTTATTTCAACCCAAAGCCATCACATTGAAATGAACAACTAACACTCAACCAAGTATAAGATGATTTTATCCACACAGTGGATTCATACACAAGATTTATCATTCTAGAACTCGTACCTCCTTAGTTTAGACTACTAATAAAAATTGTTGTGATTATCTTTTAAAACAGAAGACAAAAGCTTTGCAACATAAAATAAGATCGAGATGCAACTTCTAAGATTCTCTATGCTTCATTCTCAAGTCAAGCAGGAGAACTATTACTTATTCACTTCAAACACTAACAGACAACTAGTTGAATTTTGTCACGATCAAGTCAAATTTTCAATACCAAACTTTAAAGAACATGTTATCAATTTAAACTTTGGGAATCTCATACGGTTTAAATATGGATTAAAACAAGTTTACTGAGAAGGAATACATAGAAATTTGTAGCCCTATGCTCATCTACAGAGGTCACACCTTCAGGGACCAAACTCTGTCGTGCTGCCTCCAAGAATGGAGATACTGTAGAAGATCACTGAACTAAGTCACAATAAAAGCACATTTATTATGTAAAACAGTAATACACACTATGAGATTTACAAATTGCAATGGATACGAACAAGAAAGAGTAGGCATCTATAAAAGGAAGGAAAAATAAAGTAATTAGCTATATTTAAAATAAAATAAAAAAAAATAAATAAAATAAAAGCGCCTATATAGACATCTGAAGCATTCCTCTATGGAGATTAGGTGTACTTTATAAGAGCAGTATGATGACAATGATTTACAATTTGAGTTCTCACTCAGCTTATAGCAATCAAATAATCAGTCTTGCCGCACTGTAACATGGTTTTGCGGTTACAAGGATTTTAAAAAGGTCCTTGACTGGCTGGGGTCGGTACATTCCTTGCAATGGAGGAATCCTAGGACTATCATATGGCATGGTTCATTGTGGCATTTTCAATTTTCCGAATCTCATCCAGCATAAAAACACCAGATGTATGAAGAATGAGAAAACAGTTATGCACTTGAGAATGGTAGCACCAAAAGTAAGAATGAATTCCTGTAGCTTTGGTTTAATAATTGGCATTTAGATACGCAATAAGATTTTTTGACTAATGACAAGATCAAGTCTCTTTTATTTATGTGGCAATCTAATCAAAGAGATGAAAGATCCAGTGCACCATACATTATTTAAGGTATGGTTGAAAAGACAAGAGATTAGAATTAACAGATCTATGGACAGATTCCAAAGTGACGACTAAAGCAATCTGTAAAGGAACCTTTAATTTAACCACGGCAACATGTGGATAAATATAATATACACTTTAGTAAAAAGTAGCGTAGTCTAATTGTCTAAACCTAAAATAATTAGTTATAGAATTTCTTACCTGTAGTAAAGTGTTCACTAAAAAGTAAACCTCTTATGAGGAATAACAAGTGAATTCTGTTTGGGAAAAAAAAGGTCATGCTTATTGAAAACTAAAAGGTCAGCACTTGTAAAAAATAAACATGACTGTTCTGAAATTAATTTTCATGTACATTAAGTGGGGTTTTTAAGAAAAGACAGACTGAGCAGTTTTTTTCTCTAGGGTCTAAATCAACCATACTTTCTGGTTTATAATACTTGCAGCTTTCCACTGAGTCCCCTATCAAGTAACAAAAGACCAATGATCTTTTAATATTACGTGCATCTCACGGTAATTGCAATAAGTTCTATAAAATAAGGGTTGGCTGATTCTGTTTCAACCTCCAGTCCAAACCATATACTCATGTTCTCCATGGGTCGTGTCAACACCAGTATGGTGGGATCAAATGAAAGTCGAGGCTCTGAGTGAGCAACATTAGCTGGATTTTTCCTTTAACTAACTCAAATTACATAAACCCTTCACTGCGCTCATATAATAAATTTCAGAACTCAAGCAGATACAATCGTCCTTCATTCATTTCATTCTCTCTATACAGAAGTGTCAACCTTTTAAGCTTGATTACTCTCTGTAGTGTACAACCGTAAGATTTTAGGGGCAGTGGGAAGTACATAAACAATGTGGAGATAGAAATTCAGGTTATTTAACTTCCTTTCGCTAGTTTAACATGAAATAGATTAAAATCAAAGGACCATCAATCCCACGCCTGTTCAGCAGTGACTGTTACATTTCTAATTAGGACACATGCATGATAAAGAAGAACATACAAGAACTAGCATAATTTTAGTTTAGGAAAGATAAAAAATACATATCAAAACTAAAGCTCTTACCTCCTTAAAGTATCTTATAAGGAGATTCTTGTCACTCTACAATACGCAAACCGCAATCTGCAACAGGATAATCACTCAGGAAAAGGAAGCCCTGCCATGGTTGTCCAACTCTAATTTGATGCTATTAAAAAATAAGACATTGAATTAAGGACAACAAGCCTGAAAACTCAAAGTTTGCCAATTTAAAATTCACGTGCTTTAACAACCAAAATTCAATTCGGGAAAACTGAAAACCACCGTCACTAAAATCTGTCAAGATTAATCTCCAATACGGCTACTAATTCACTTGTGCGAGAAGAAACACTACAGGGTATCAATAGGAAAGGTTAGTTTCAGAAACGGGAAAAGCAAAAAGTAATCTGAACTAACTAGGCCACAGATTGAGTTAGCTACTATATAAGAGAAACACAAGTAAGAGAGAAGCATCCGTCATTGTGTGAAAATAATTCTTGTAGGGTGTACAGTCCAATGGAATATCTTCATTTGCAAAACCCTTTGTTAAGATCATTGTGTGAGCTTAATTTTGTACCGTACGATCAGTAGCAAGTCATAAGTAACACACGTGAAGAATGACACTAATATGGCTTCTGTTCTTGAAAATCATAAGAGGTTTTGAATATTCTCCAAGCTAGAAACCCTGGAAAAGGCTTCTCGCTCAACAGATATTAGCCTCCAAAGAGCCAAACAAATGCCCAAGAGAAGGAAAGAGATGGTAACTATGTTTTCAACTATGGACTTTAAGTAAAGATGCAGAATAACTCAGGGTCTGACAAAAACACCTGCTATTCTCTCAAGGAAATCCAAAAGAAACATAATTACATATGTCGGTAACAACGAAAGCCTACCTGAGAATGAAAAATACCCCAAATAGCAATGAGCATGCGACAATAGCTACTTTAGAGAAACTAATCCAAACTCTATTGTATAATCAACTTAAGAATTGAAATATCCAAGAATAGGTTCCAATGCACATACCATATTGCGCTGCAATTGTTTAAACCCTATTCCTCATGCAAAACATGCTTGCTTAACTATGGACATTTTTCATAGGGAATTCCAAAAGCAACACAATATTCATGCGACGTACCAACACAAGAACATAAAAAATAAAAAAAAAAATAAACGGAATTTAATAAATTAAAGTTGCACTTTCATCACTTAAATAAATATTAATTACCACAAATGATGCTAAAACTAAGCTTCATCACCATCATTTGAAGAGATCATAGCCTAGGGAAGATTAACTAAAGAATAAATATGAGCAAAAGAATATAGAACATACCAAGAGAACAAGATGCATTTTTGGCATTATCAGCATAAAGGTCTGATAAAACAGACTGAAGGAAAGTCTACTGCTTTTATATCAGTGTCATTTACACTCCCATATCCAACCCAAAACACCTTCCACCGATGCATCAAGCCCTTCAACACATTGAATTGATAATCAACAGCAATTACAAATTTAAACAAAGCATACATTATTACTCCAAACTTATAGCATGGGGGCAATGGTGAAAGAGGACGATATTGATTTCTAATATATTTCAAATTAAAATGTCATCAATTAGGCTAAAATTATTCTCAAATATGTACTGCAAACATGGTGAAAATGGTAAATTACAACTAATATGGAAAATGGTTTGTTCCAAACATAATGGTAAACCAACTGACCACACTAGAATTTTCTCACTTAATCATTGGTATTGGGTTAAAACATTATTGATTAAGCCTAAAATAAACATATATCAGTTCCCAAAAATGGGTAAAACCACAACCAATGAAGCACTACTAATCAATCATCAGAAAAGCACTACTAATTAGAAGTTTATAAAAGGGACTAAATACTCAATTAGGATGATGAAATGGTTGGTTAAACCACTACGAATGAAGCCAAAAAAACTTAATTCATTATTACTGTATTGTAACTAAGACAGCACCACATAATTCATTGTTGCTGGTTATAACATAAGAGCAGCACTATCACATTCAAAGCATCATCAATTATTGAAAATGGCTTATAAAGAAAAAATGAGTGAAAAAAGAAGGTAGAGGAAGTTGAAACGACGTACTTGCCAATAACCTACGCCATTGCGATACCAATCAACTTCTTGTGTTCTTCGCAAGTTGGTCCTTCCACATCTCCGCACACTCGTGATTCCCGCCATTCTGAGTCAAGTCCTCCCACCTCCATTTGCTTTCACCTTCTTCCACCAGCAACTGCGCCACTCAATAATACGTAAAATTACTTCGACTTTTTGTAATTTAGCCGCATTTCGATAAGAATCCGTCTGTTGTAAAATATACATGGAAAACAGAAACAAGCAGCGACAGGACAATGCATCATATGGAAGTACTTGATCTTCTAATATGTCTTATATAAGTTAATGAACATAAAGCAATTGCTCCAGTAGTGTTTTTGATAAGCATAGTTGTTTTATATTGTCAAAACCAAACATAAACAACATAATCAGACAAAACCATGTATATTGAAAGAACAACATTAGCTTCATTAACAACTTTGACAAATCAGTAGCTAGTAGCTTCAGTATCAAAATCAAGCAACATCATTCACAAATCAAGATATTCCAGAATTAACTGAAAAATCATTCAGAAATTCATCCCCAAAAACAGCCCTAAATCTAAAATTGAAGCCCTAATTTAAAATTTCAACCTTCATTTTCCCCYAAATTCATGAAAAATCAATAATCTCAACTCTTATGCTCAGTAAAATAAATAAATTCAAGAAAAAATAAAAGCCCTAGCACAAGTAGCTAAATACGCAGCTGCTACCTAGATGATGACACACCTTAGTGACGTTGGGCTATGGCGGCTGAGCAGCGTCAATGGACTGGGGAGTCCGAGTTGTAACGGTGGGCTGTTGCAGTGCGCAACGACGGTTAGCAGGGTGTAGTCGTTGGTATTCGGGCATTGTAGCATTTTGCATATTAACCAACAAAAATGAGGGTAGTAAAGACTTTTTCTTTTCTGAAAAAATTACTTTAAAAAATAGAAAAAAATTGTAAAAAAGACTTTTTATATACATTTTTTTAAAAAAAGACCTTATAAAAAAATTTAGGGAAATTCCCAGTGGTAGTGACGAGTTTTTGTGAAATCCCATTAGTAGTGACGTGTTTTTGTAAATCCCATTTATAATTACAAACTTGCTTAGAAATTCTGAACGTGATTAAAACTGACTTTTAGTTGCTAATATGGATGGTTCTGCCGTTAATATGGAGTTAGTCCTTTAACCCTGGTTTAACCCTTTCCCTCTCTTTTCCTATTCAATGCCTCTTCAACTTCTTCTACTGCTTCTTAATACTCATCGGTTTGGCATTCATTCACCTTCCTCTGTCCAAATTTCCTTTTTTTCAATTCTCATATCTTCTTTCCTTTTTCTATTCCGTTTTTGCGATTTGGGGGAAATTTCGCAGGTATGTTTCTCATAGTTTTATAATCTAAATTTTTGCCATGTTTATTTTATTAATTTTTGCATGCACTGATGATTGATCATTTGATGATAATTTTAGAATTTTGACAATTGTATTATTGAAGTTTGCGATGGTGTTTTTTTATTGCTCTGGTTGAATATATTTGCGATGGTGGTTTGACAATCTCAATTTGTATTGTTTATACTTCTGCTTGAATATGTTTGTTTTGATCGTGATGGTGGTTTGACAATCTCAATTTTATAATCTAAATTTTTGCCATGTTTATTTTATTAATTTTTGCATGCACTGCTTGAATTATGTATTCATTCCTTTACTTTTATTTAGCAACCTTTTTCAATCAAACCCTAATCCCTAATTTTCTGTACATTAATTTCGTATGTGGTGATTAAAGTGAGATCTTGGTTGTTGTTTTGATGCATTGTGTAGGTCCAATAATGGGGGATAATATAGTRTTGAGGTTCCAATTTGATGGTGATGACACYGATGTTCTTGTGAATGACATAGACAAAGTTAGCTTACTTGATGTTATCATTGAATATCTTGATGCTGCTCAGAAACAGAAAAAAAAGGTCCCTAAGTTCCCTGGATTCTMATATGTTTGTAAAATGAAACCTGTGGAACTTACCACTGATATTCACCTGTTGAAAATGTTCCAAGACCTTCATGGAAAYAGCTTGATACACATATGGGTTTGTAATTTGTGTCATCCAACACATGTGTTTGATGCTGCTATGAGGCTTAGAGTGTCTCAATCAACCAGTCATGATAATGAATTAGAAACAAATGACCTTCACTCAAGCCCATTAGGTTCAGCACCTAATCAATCCCAAGTTATTGACCCAACTCAACCCAATGCACCTCTTTCTCCTATTAACACTCATGACATCATTCTTGAAAATATGGAGTATTGGAGTAATTTGCATGTGGAACCAGTTGTGAAAAACAAAGGGAAAGGCAGAGGTGGGGGGAAACTTAGGGGTAACGGTAGAGGAAGAGGTTGTGGGAGAGGTACTGATAAAATTCGAATACCAATTGAGTTGGATTCATTGCCTGACAGTCCACCTACCCAACCTGTCTTTGTAAGGAGAAGTCCTAGGCATGTTAAACAAACCACCCAAGTTGAGCAACTGCARGAACCTAAACTTCCTCAACAATATGAGCAACTTGAACTTCCTGACATATGTTTCCAGCCTGAACARCAGGAACAACAAAGTCCATTCCCTATCAACAATTCTCCTTATATCAAAAAAAGAGTTCCAAAAACTACTGCTATAAGAAAAGGATTAATAATCACAGGAAAAGGTAAGGGGAAAACTGCAGCATCAGACTTGGGAAATGCTTTGCAAATGGCTGAAAGTGAGAACCTTGATGATCTTGATTTTGAGGATGATGAATTCAATCCATCTGAAACTGAAGACACAAACACTGCCTTGKCATCACTTGATGATGATGTCTTGCTAACAATACATGATAGATTTGACCCTTACCAAGAGTCTGTATGGGAGAATGAYTGTGTTGATGATGAAAATTATCTTCTGAAGCTATACAACAATGGACAATTTTATGTTGAAGATGACAATGGAGATATACAGTTRCAKGCTTGGCAACTATACACTRACAAAAACYACCTCAGAGACACTGTCAGAGATTACTGTATACAGAAAGGGTTTGCTGTGGTTGTACTTCAGGCTAACAACAAAGTTTACACRGTAATTTGTAGTGAGGAAACCTGCCAATGGAGGTTGCATGCATCTGTCTTACCTGATGGTGTTACTTGGGCCATTAAATCAATACAAAATCCAGAACATACTTGCCTTGGCMTAGAAACTACAAACACAATGGTCACGGCTAAGTGGGCTTCAAGAATTTTGATGGAGGATATTAGGGCAAATAATGACATACCAGCTAAGTCATTGAATGAGTTAATGTGGTCTAGATTTGGAGTCAACATGTACAAGTCAACACTATATAGGGCAAAACAACTAGCTTTGGATGAAATCCATGGAATGCATGATGTGTCATACARCTACATACCACAGTATTGTGAGGTTGTCAAGAGCACAAATCCCGGGTCTATTGCTCATTGTTCTTGGAAACCAGCTAACCATCCATCAGCTCCTCTTTCATTTAGTAGTCTCTTCATATGTTTCAAGGCATGTTTAGATGGTGTTGTAAGTGGTTGTAGGGGATTAATTGGGATTGATGGTGCTTTTTTGAAAGGACATTTTGGGGGAGTTCTGCTGTCAGCTGTTGCATTAGACGGGAACAATGAAATGTTCCCTCTTGCTTGGGGAATCGTGTCATCAGAGGATGATGAATCTTGGAGATTCTTCATATGGCATTTGAGGAACACACTAACAAAGACTGAAAGAGGAAATAATTGGTGCTTAATATCGGACAGGCACAAGGTAATGATCATTCAACTGTCCTATGCTTATTTCATTTTCATATCAGCATTTAATTTGTCATGTATTCAAATGTTTTTGTGATGCATGAACATTACTGACTTAAATATTGTGTTTGTAGTCAATTGACAAGGCTTTTAGGGACATCTGGCCAGATGTTGACAGGAGATACTGTGCCAAGCACTTGTCAGCAAATTGGAAGAGAGTCTATGGTGGTCCAAAAATGTATCAKCTTTTTTGGCTTGCTGCAGGTGCTAACTCTGAATATTCTTTCAAAAAAGCTATGGAGCAAATTAAAAAGGCACAACCTTCTGCTTTGGTGTGGCTAGCAAATATTGGTGAACAATCTCTTTGGACAAAACACAAATTTGATCCAGCCATCAAGTGTGATGTCAATAAGACAAATTTTGTAGAGTCTTTCAACTCTACACTTGGTGTGGACAGAACTAGACCAGTTATGACTTTATTGGAAGGTATAGCTACTACACTTATAATTTTAATCCAAGTTTTACATCATTAATTAAAACACCCATTAATGAAACATGTATGGTTGTCTTCAATTCATGTAGGCATTAGAAGAGTAACTATGGTTAGGCTTGCCACTAGGAGAGACAACTGTGAGAGGTGGGAAAGAATTGATCTATGTCCAAACATAGTGAAAAGAATTCAGGTCCTCTGTACTCAATCAAGAGAATGCAGGGCATTTCCTTCARGACCAGGGGAGTATGAGGTCTTAGATGGGAAGGCAAGCTTGCCTGTCAGCTTGAACAAAAGGACTTGTGTCTGTAATCTCTGGCAGCTTAGTGGAATTCCATGCAAGCATGGAATGAGAGCAATACTGATGGCAGGCTTAGATCCCCACAAATTTGTTCATGAGATGTACTCTGTCAGACGATACAAGCAAGCTTATGGCAACTCAATTAAAGCAATCCCAGATGCAGAGCAATGGCCTGTGACAGAAATGCCAGCAATTCAACAGCCTACTTTGAAGAGATCAGTTGGGAGGCCTAAAAGACAAAGAAAAAGAGCCGAAGAAGAGGAGAGGAAAGGGAAACGAAGCAAAACAGTGAAGTGTAGCATTTGCAAGACATTTGGGCACAACAAGTTGAACTGCCATGGAGGAGACACACAGAAACAAATCAAACAGTCCAAAGGATCAAGCTCTGGAACAAAAACAAGCAAAAAAAAGACTTGAAGACTGATTTAAAGTACTGTGTTTTTGTACTATTTAAAGTATTAGAACTGATTTTATATGTACTGTGTTGACTTGAAGACTGATTTAAAGTCATGTGTTTTAGTACTATTTTAAGTATTAGAACTGATTTTATATGTCCTAGTAATTTGGATCAAATTTTGCACCACCAGACTGATATGGTGTGGTCTACCTTGTATACTGCTTGCACTATGAATATGTTTTAGCTATTTCAGAGCTACTATTGTTATCAATTGGTGTTGTTTTTCTGAAATGAGTATTTTGTTCTTATCAATGATAAATGCTATCCTTATGGCATTTGGCATTTAGCATTTAGCATCTAGCTTGAATCAAGTGATGACAGATTGCTCAGAAGTGATATTAGACTGATTAAATTCAAACAAGACAATGTTCCATGAACAAATAAATAACAAGTGAAAAAAATACAGATTTAATGAACAACTTATTCCATTAAAAACCAGAAGTATGAGATTACAATCTATTTTCATTCGTAAATCAGAAACGATTCAGAGTGAATTGTGACAATTGACCACAAATCGAGTACTAAAATCGACTATTGCTTGAATCAAGTACCCAAATCAGTTAAAAATCAAGTACAAAGCAAACACTAATCTCATTATCATTGCTATCTTCATGCCCAACGAAATTTTCTTCTTCATATCAGCAGCTACGCATATCATCATCTCTGAAATTTTGTCAATTACAACATCAACACTACCTGAAACAATTCCATGATTAGTAATAGGGTCGGACCAAACGATGAATGAGAACGATGAATGAGAACGATGAATGAAGTAATAGGGTCGGACATTTGAACCAAACGATGAATGAGAACGATGAATGAGAACGATGAATGAAGTATGTGAGGAAGAAGAAACGGTTCGAAATAAGGGGATAGGATGAGGTACTTCTATTTAAAACAAACTTAACCAAAGCTTAACCCAGTTAGAAGACTAACTACATGGGAAATTCCCGTGTAGTGACGAGTTTTTGTGAAATCCATTAGTAGTGACGTTTTTTGTAAATCCATTTATAATTACAAACTTGTTAGAAATTCTAACGTGATAACTGATTTTAGTTTAATTGGTGGTTTCTGCAGTTTAGGGTTAGTCCTTTAACCCTGTTTAACCCTTTCCTCTTTTTCACTTTCAATGCCTCTTAACTTTTCACTGCTTCTTAATCTCATCGGTTTGGTTCACTCACTTCCTCGTCCAATTTCTTTTTTAATTTATTGTCTTTCCTTTTTTCTTTCTGTTTTTGGATTTGGGAATTTCGCAGGTATGTTTATAGTTTATAATCAATTTTGCCATGTTTATTTATTATTTTGATGCTGATGATGATCATTTGATGATATTTTAGAATTTGAAATTGTAATATTGAATTGCGATGGTGTTTATTTTTAGTTTGTGAATATATTTTGCGATGAGTGGTGACAGACTAAATTTGTATTGTTTATACTTCTATGTGAATTGTTTGTTTTGATGGTGATGGTGGTTGACAATTCTATTTATATTAAAATTTTTGCGCTGTTTATTTTATTAATTTTGATGATGCTTGAATTAGTATTCTCTTATATTTTTTAGCAACCTTTAATCAAACCCTATCCTAATTTCTGTACATTAATTTCGTATGTGGTGATTAAAGTGAGATCTTGGTTGTTGTTTTGATGCATTGTGTAGGTCCAATATGGGGATAATATGAGTTGAGGTTCCAATTTGATGGTGATGACACTGATGTTCTTGTGAATGACATAGACAAAGTTAGCTTACTTGATGTTATCATTGAATACTTGATGCTGCTCAGAAACAGAAAAAGGTCCTAAGTCCCTGGATTCTCATATGTTTGTAAAATGAAACCTGTGGAACTATCACTGATATTCCTGTTGCAAATGTTCCAGACCTTCATGGAAATAGCTTGATAAACATATGGGTGTAATTTGGATCCAACACATGTGTTGATGCTGCTATGAGGCTTAGAGTGTCTCAATCAAGTACTGATAATGAATTAGAAACAAATGACCTTCACTCAAGCCATTAGGTTCAGCATATAATTCCCAAGTTATTGACCCAACTCACCCAATGCACTCTTTCTCCTATTAACACTCATATTCATTTGAAAATATGGAGTTTGGAGTATTTGGCATGTGGAATTGTGAAAAGGGAAGGCAGAGGTGGGGGGAAACTTAGGGGTAACGGTAGAGGAAGAGGTTGTGGGAGAGTACTGAAAATTCAAACCAATTGAGTTGGATTCATTGCCTGACAGTCACAACCAGCTTTGTAAGGAGAAGTCCTAGCATGTTAACAAACCAGTTGAGCACTGCGGAACCTAAACTTCCTCAACAATATGAGCAACTTGAACTTCCTGACATATGTTCAGCTGAAACAGGAACAACAAGTCCATTCCTATAAATATTCTTATATCAAAAAAGAGTTCAAAAACTGATTAGAAGAAAGGATTAATAATCACAGGAAAGTAAGGGGAAGACCAGCAGACTTGGGAAATGCTTTGCAAATGGTGAAAGTGAGAACCTTGATGATCTTGATTTGAGAGATTGAATTCATCCATCTGAATGATAAGACAAAACACTGCTTGTCATCACTTGATGATGATGTTTTGCTAACAATACATGATAGATTTGACCCTTACCAAGAGTCTGTATGGAGAAGAATGTGTTGATGATGAAATATTATGAAGTATACACAATGGCAATTTTATGTTGAAGATGACAATGGAGATATACAGTTGCATGCTTGGCAACTATACACTGACAAATAACCTCAGAGACACTGTCAGAGATTACTGTATACAGAAAGGGTTGCTGTGGTTGTACTTCAGGCTAACAACAAAGTTACACAGTAATTTGTAGTGAGAAACTTCCAATGGAGGTTGCATGCATCTGTCTTACCTGATGGTGTTACTTGGGCATTAAATCAATACAAAATCAGAACATACTTGCTTTGGCCTAGAAACTAAAACACATATGGCACGGCAGTGGGCTTCAAGAATATTGATGGAGATATTAGGGCAAATAATGACATACAGACGTCATTGAATGATTAATGTGTCTAGATTTGGAGTCAACTATTACAAGTCAACATATATAGGGCAAAACAACTAGCTTTGGATGAAATCCATGGAAGCATGATGTGTCATATACATACACAGTATTTGGAGGTTGTAAGAGCCAAATCCGGTCTGGTCTTGTCTGGATCAGTACATAAATGAGGGTAGTAAAGACTTTTTCTTTTCTGAAAAAATTACTTTAAAAAATAGAAAAAAATTGTAAAAAAGACTTTTTATATACATTTTTTTTAAAAAAGACCTTATAAGAAAATTTATGCCAAATCCGACGTTGACCCTAGTTTCCTTAAATCTAGTGGTTTCCGATGTTGATTGGCCAAATCTGATGGTTTTCGATAATGGAATATGGAGGATTAGATAAGTATATATATAGACTTGGAAATCAAAACTCTAGTTTCCTWAAATCACAACAACTTGAYGAACAAGTCAAGATGTGATTTAAGGAAAGTATATATTTTGTTTGTTTAATCACAAAGATAAAATCAAACAAAATAAATACTCCTATGATTAAGGTAACAAAAATATATTCTCATTTAATTTTCCMGCTGCCTAGGATATTTTTAAAACATTTCTTTGAAGAAATATTTTAAGAAAATCTTTTTCAAAATCGCAGCTAATATATTCYATGCAGAGAACCTAGTTCCCTAACCTGGTTCCCTTTTGTCCCTGCCCAATGRTCAGGCGCCACGTGGCACTTAGTAGGTCCCACCTTAACCCAAAGAAGGGAGACATGTGGGCCCCACATACTTACAGGATAAGGGCACCCTCAATAGGGTACGAGACAAAGTCTGAAAAGAACCAGACTTCTGTCCCACATTGTTTAAATACTAAAAGTTTGTCCCGCATTGGGAAAAACACCTACAGTCAACCTCACCAAACCCTATAAAGAGGGAGTTGATGAGCCCACTCCAGGTATCGAATTCTGAACCCACCGAGTATAGTCTAGCATTTATATCTAGCTTGCTCGACCTTCAGTTAGGTCTCTTTGCTGACTTAAGCATCGGAGGGGCTTTTCCCGGAAATCCCCCGGGYTAGTCACCTTTGCTTGTTTTGCAGGTTAGCCGGAAGAGACYAAGTGTCCATTCTCAGGACGTTGACAGAAGCACGTGCATGCCAGYTGTCTTCCCCAGTCTTTATTACTCACCCTAATTTTCCATTGTATTCTTTGTAAGTTCCTTGAACAGGAACAGATTGGCGCCGTCTGTGGGGAAGACAAGCAAAGCCATGGTCAGTACGCGTTACGGTGCTCRTGATGTTCAACCTGTCATCAATCAAATAGGTACGCGGGAGGGCAACCCCCCAGAAGGGGATACCGCCACTTCTGTCGCACSTGACTCGGACAACGCGGTAGGGGGAGAGAGGACCAATCGGCCCTCACCCATTCGCTTCCCTCAGCCGACAGACCCGGTCACAAGGCAGGAACTAGATGCCCTGCTGGAGAAGGTCACTCTCCTCACCAAGAAATTGGAGAAGGCCCCACGGGCAGAAGGAGAGACTCARCCCATGCGCAGCTCCGGGCCACGACCTCAACTTCGTGCCAGGCCTGCCTCACCGTCCAGGCTACGCCCAGGTCCTTTCAGGTTCGATTCTCCTTCGCGGGGACGTTCTCAACGCAACGCCCCCAGCGAGGTTCAGCCTGTTCCGTCCAGAAGGGCGGAAGACGTCCCTCAGGTCAGTCGCTCACATAGGCCCTCTCTGGATGCGCGGGCCATCATCGAAGAGAGGCGACGGGATAGCATGAATGCCCGTACTATCATCAACAATCGCCGAAGCCAAGGCGAAGCCGCTGCAGCCCAGCCTCGGGTCTCCCCTCGCCGAGGAGACTCGGGCYGACCCTCTGCTCGACCTAGCCGGTCCCAGCATGAGGCCACTAGTCGGTCACCTCGGCATCAGTCATCTAGGTCACGCGGCCATGCAGACAGTTCTCGCTCCCAATCAGTCAGGCAGACGGGAGAGGGCACTCGGACCCGACAGCCGATGCAGACCCTCGTCCATAGAACCCCATTCAGCAGGGAGATAATGGACACCGAGGATCCAAAGAAAGTAAAGGTGCCCACCATCGAGACCTTTGACGGGACCACAGATCCCGAGGATCATATGGCAGCCTACAAAACTCAAATGGCAGTCCAGATAGGCTGCGAGGATTCATGGTGTCGTTTCTTCCCAACTACGCTTAAAGGTATTGCTCTCACTTGGTTTAGTGAATTGTAATCTAGTTGTATTACGAATTTTACTGTTTTAGAAGCTTTGTTCAAACAACAATTTATTGCTGGTAAAAGACATAAGAAAACTAGCTTGCATTTAATGAGTTTGAAACAAGGCAAAACTGAAGGACTRTCTAGCTATATAAAGCGATTCAATGTCAAATCTTTGGGCATTTCGAATCTGGAAGATAATGTTGCTTTCTCAGCCCTCATGTCAGGCCTAAGACCTAGCCGGTTCAAGCAGGACCTGGTCATTGAGGGCATTACGAAGTATTCGGAGGCTCTGGCTTTGGCCCAGAAATACATTCAGACCTCCGAGATCAATAATATGCATATAGAGAGAGGATGAAAAATTTGCGAAATAAAGTAAGTGTTGGAGGTCGGGCATCCAACGACAAACAGAAAGAAAGCCATGTGTTGAGCTATAGAATTGGGCATATCAGACTTGTGTAAGGCAAGGTTGTAGGTGATATAAGAAAAGGATGAAAGGATCGAGGGAAATCGAAGCCCATCTCTAAATGACCCTTTATATTAGCCACCGTCCCGGGGGAGGTGTCAGCACCGACTTGTCACACGTCGGGGCTATGTAACCGATAGGGGGACTCCCGATAAAACTTGGTCATCTCCCAATGATGCAAAAGACTTTTGAGAACTCCTGCTAAAAGTAGCCCTCTCAAGACGGAAGAATTTGGCCCGGACCCGGAGCCGGTACCTGTGGGGATATCTGAACCGGTATGCTTGTACCTCGACCTCTGGACATTCATGTCCTCAACACGGATAGTCACCGGTTTATCTACAAAGTGGACGTCTAAACTGGGCACAATTCATTCCCTTGGTCCTACAAGACGCCTATTGCCAGGGAAATAGTTCAGTTGTTAACATCTTCACCTCCGGGCTCAGGGGTCCATGGAGGAGGAGCTGTAATGATAGTTGCATCCACAACGCGCCATGCCACACACTTAGGTATGGATTACCTATTAGCAATAAACCCCTGCTGACGTGATGAGGCAGATCGGGGTTGATCTTCTCTGCCATTCGGATCTGGATGATAACTGACATTAGCGTCCATGAGAAGCTCGAATAAAGAGTCCGCATAGATATCGACCAAGCGTCGATTCTTCGGCGAATTGGGTAAGTCATAGCCTTCCGTGCGCATGCCATTGTTGAGATGCAAGCCGAAATATATCACTATGTGCCATGTCCATTGGCTCTTACTAGTACCTACTTGGCCACAATCGAGTATTGCATCATTCCCCGAACGAAGCCTCTCAAGCACTCTATGATCCCGAGGCTGATGCTCAACTCTCTCTTCCCGTGATCTGAGCTTTTGTTTTAACTCCGTGCCCCCTTGATGCTTGAGTGTGTCCATGACATGAAGGAATCAATCCGGGCCATCTCTGTAGCATCAAATGCAAACGACTACAGAAACTCCGTAAGGGTCCCGGATTGATTTCGCTCCGCGTACGTCCTGGCGGCAAGTGTACTCCGTACCCAGCAGCGCTGTGCGGTCATACTCGATCTGTACTCTCCTACATGGCACTCCCGTCAGGACTGAGGCCGATATATGACCTTGTTGACAGATTCTGGCTGAACTAGACATCCACGCCACAGTAGGGCATTCTCTTCTATGGGCGGGTCCTTCCGCTTGCCGACTGACAGCTCAGGGTGCGGCTTGCGGAGGCTATTGACATAACATCTCCCCTGGCGGAGCGTTGGCTTTGCTAATAGCCGACCAACGTCCCCGAATCTGTTTCATATTGCCTGATAATTGAAAGAATATATAAGGCTATTTACACGATTTGAAGAGTAAGTCTGCCGAGGATAATGTTGTGAAGGAGGTCATATGACCGAACAGGAAGTACAAACCTGAGGCCGATGCGGGCCAGGTACCTGCCACCGCAGTCTGAACTGTTGAGTTTGATGACTCCTCTGGGTACGTTCTTCTTTGCCACACAGCTGACAAGGGATGCTCTTGAAGCGATGAGACGTGGGACTTAGAATACTGTCAACTTCTGTACAGTCGAAAGTGATAAATGTCTGAGGAATGGTCGACTATCGACAAGCACGCCTGCTTACCCGCACATTGGACACTTTGGATTTTCGACGACTTGGAGGGGAGTCGTGAGGGAGGGCGATACGGGCTTGGCAGAACGCTCGTCGTATGAACCATCGCTGGAGAAACAAAAACCACACACCGCAAAGAAAAACAAACCTGGGACACCAGGACAACACTATACACGCGACCTTCAAGCGCTGGTGCGTGACTCCTCGTAGATGACTGAGCTTCTACCGAGTGGCACCAATTGCTGGGCCCTCCTGGAGGCATTGCCTTTGAGTAATCACGATTAATAATATAACAATCAAGAGTTTCTTGCGTCAACCCCCCAAAAAAGCGCAGATAACCGGGAATGAATACTAACCTTTCGCCGAGATTTGGTTCGAGGTCTTTGGTATCCTTCTTGCGGCGGTAACCCAATCAAGATTGAGCTTACCCTATTCGCCTATGGTCTGATCAATAGCTTGTTTCAATTTCCGACAGTCCTCGGGTGGTGTGGTCCACATTCCCGATGGTACTGGCAAAACCCAGAGGTTCCTGTTTCCGCCGGTACATAGGGGTAGTTTCGAATGGGAAGAGGCTTTGGCAGAATATCCATGAGGCTGACTGTCTAGGAAGAATGTCTTCCTGTTGTATTGTAACGAGATCATGCCCCCATCCTGAGCTGAGGCTTTTCTTGACTGATTGGGGTCACTCATGTTATCACCTGTCTTTCTTTGGCCGCTCAGATGAGGGCTGAATCGTC
>SNQN01010110.1:0-23005 GCA_008642245.1 Bassia scoparia
GACAAGCCCTTTAAACCCTCAAATCGTTAGAAGGCGAGGATGATCGCTATGAGGTGTGTCCAAAGAGAAGACCACTACTCCTATAAATATGAACAGCTAATAAGGAAAAGAGTTCATACCACACAAGAACAACAAGTGGAATGAAAAACAAACATAACAAAGAAAAATGTGGGAAGAAAAACAAAGAGTGCCCTTGGGATAAGATTCATGGTCTTTTCGAGATTCTAGTAAGTATTAAGGATGTCCCTTTTAACTAGAAAGTCAAAGCAAAGAGTCAAACTAGAATCACGAATTGTGTGCAACTTTTCAAAGTTTGCAAATAATCAAGTCATCTGCCGCTCTCTTCCTATTCCCAAGATCTACTCTCCTCTGGCTTCAAGTAAATAAGCCTGCGGTGACAACACATAGCTCAACAGGAAGAGCTCAAAGATATCATAGAGAGATTTTAAGAGTGAGATTTGAAGCCATCTGCAGATAGACATCAAGTATGAAGATTTTGACTCCAACCACCTTTTTTGACTCAACTCCCAAATCAAAGGTCTTTCCGTGGTGTAGGCGTATAGCGCTAAGGTTGGGTGCGATAAAAGTAATGGCTGTGTGGTGATACCATACCCACAAGTAGTTTACAACATCAAACCAACTCTGGGACTGAGGTGCCCCAATTCAAAACACTCACCACATTGAGAGCAAGTTTATAGCCACCAACTTGCTTTCTACCAGCATACACATTACTACATTGAATTATTCTTCCCTTTTTGTGCATATTTATTATTTTGTGTTATTTTGTTTTTTTTGTTTTTCTCTTTTTGTTTATTTTTTTTCATGCACTTGGGAATAAACAATTTGCAATACTATTGCATTTCCCTTACACACTTACACACTTTGAGGCTCTTATACACTTACCTTATACAAACCCAAAACTATACTTCGCTGTTCTTCTAAACGTCAAAACATGTTGAGAATTTGCCAGCTAACAAGGATAGAGGAAAGCTCAAAGGGTTCGCCAAAGGTAAACGAAAACGCCAAAATTGTCCCAAATACATAATGTGGAAAAAAATAAAAAAACAAATGAAAAAGGGAAAAACAATTTGAACCCAAACCTAAATGAATGCCTTAGTCACTGCCTGAAGTAGCCTCTCAGATCTAGATCTCGGAAAGGCACAAACAAATAGTTAAGGAAGATCGAGTTAAACACTCAATTTTTGTGAATTTGACTTGAATGTGCCTACTTGGCTCTAAAAGATTCACACAACTTCTACAAGTCTCACATTATAAACAAAATGCACAAGCAAAGTTTTCCTATCATTACCAAGCGCTACGTCCGGCTGACTTAGAAAGCCTCACCCACCGTGAAAGTATCCATGGTTGCTTGTAAGCGTGCCAATAAAAAATTCCTAGAAGAGAACTCCATGACTTGGTTTGAAAAGAGTAGTCATTTTGAACTTTCTTCTAAACTTACAATCCCATTTAATGACCATATCCATGGCAACAAAACATAATTACCACTTTGCGCTGAAAAGTAAAAAAAAAAGAAAAAGAAAGAAAAGCCAAAAGGAAAAGGTAAAAGCAAAAGGAACAAACTGAGAAAATGTTTTTGGCCTTTTTGCATTTTTCGATTTATGTAACGTTTCCAAACTTTGTACCTAAAAAATTCAAAAAGCAAACAACACATATATACAAGCACAAACAATAAATAAGAAAAATCCTAGGAAATAAGGAAAAAACTTGGGAGAATACGATTACACCACAATCCTTATTATCCCTTTCAACTCCAAGTCAACTTGACTAAGTCCAAGGAACCACTACAAGTAAACTCTCAAGGTGAATCCAAATCAACCGCCAGTAAAACAAAAAGTAAAAATCTACCTAGGGACAACCCCTATGACGCCGCAGCACATGAATCCCAAATGGATTAGTATCTCCAAGTATAAAAGAAAAATCCTAAATCTAGCCACAAAATTATAATAAATAAAGAATGAGTTAGAAGGATAATTACAAGCCATACCAAAACCAATGATAAGCACAAGAGCCCAAAAAACCGGACTCACAACCAAGCTCTACGGCCAAAGAAACCAACTCCAACAGCAATAAATAAAATGAGAAGAGAAAGGAAATATACAAGAGCCACATCAGAAGCTCGGTAAGCCCATCCTCCACAAGGAGGAAAATTCCCCCCAGTCTAAAACAGTATTGCTTATCCGAGCAAAGGGAAGTATACTGAAATGTTCATCTAAAGTGGGCAGGGAGGGAGGGAAACTATTGAAATAAGTTACCGAAATGTGTGGGGTGTAGTAACCCGCATATTGACCCAAAATCACTTTAAGAAATGAAGTCCTTCGCCAAAAAGTGTTCTTCCTCAAATGATAGGAAAGACCCAAAGAATGGTCTTCTCCCTTGACTTACAATCAAATATCCAATGCACCAAATATATCCAAAACAACTATAGACCACAAAAGTCAAAAGATAAAACAAAGAAACAAAAGCAAAAACAGAAAGAAGAAGAGCAAAGAGGGAGAGAAAGTGCGGTTACCTCCCGGAAAGGGCTTATTAGAGTTTATATTAAGCTTTGACTGGATAGTACAATAGCCCCTAAAACGATCTCAAGAGCTTGTCAAATGCAGCATACAACGATCAATGAGTAAGACATTAGCACTAGTAGAAAAATCTTCATAAAGCTGGGGTTAGTTTAGGAGTCCAAAAGTATGGGGTTTTAACCCCAGCTTTTGACCTCTGCAGCTTTGACAAAAGCTGGGCTTAATAAAACCCCAGCTATGACTTCACAAGAAGCTGAGGTTTAGCTAAAACCCCAACTTTTTGAATCAAAAGCCGCGCGTTCAGCTAAAACCCCAACTTTGAAAATCACAAAAGAAAGCTTTTGACTTCACAAAAGTTGGGGTCTTTAGCTAAAACCCCAACTTTTGTGTTTTTATTTTAAGAAAAATCATCGTTATAATATTCAAACCTGAATAATGTGCTACAGTAAATGCAATTATCAACGTACACTGTATTACTACACTAGTAAATATTAATATAATAACAATCTGGCATTATATAAACCGCATTTAGTCGATCTTTTTCTATCGTACACAAAAAAAAAATATCATAAACATTTATGTTATTACAATATTATAATAATATATCAAAACATACAATAATCGTCAAAAGTTCACATGCATGTATATATAAACAAAAACCTCAATCTATCAAAATAATAAGTTCATAAATTTATTAGATATAAAGATCTAAACACACAGGTCGGGACATAAATTAGCAAATTTGCCCGAACTCATTGACTCCGCATCCGTAAACGCTCTATATTGGCCCTGTGTTGAAGACCTATGACACTAAAATTTATATAAAAACTTAAAATGTAAAATACTAGAATTCCAATATATCAAGTCATATCTCATTACAAAGGCGGAATTAAGCTAGAATATAACAATTACAGCAACCTGCTTTAGGGTGTTTTTTACGCACCAACTCAAGAAATCTGTAAGCCGTATTACATGTTCAAAATCTAGGACATGTTTATTAAACACTCTTTATCTTTATAAGGCTTATTGCACTCGTTTAACACACAGGCACTTAGTGACATTTAGGCTTGCTGGTCATTTGTGCGGTTTTTTTTATCAATATAGGGCTTTTTGCGGCTCTAAACTTCTATAACATCTGTTTCAGTAAAGGCTTATCCTAAACATTAAATGCAGTCGTTCGTAGAGCCTACACAAACCTAGGTCCAGAAATTCTATTACGAAGCTTCTAATGGCACTCTTGACTGTACCCACCGTCAATTAAGGCGTTTGCCATTGTCCAATTTTGGGCGTTTTATGGTTTTCGATCACTACACTTATAAAACTCTAACTATTACGTTGTTATTAAAGCTCAATCATATCCAAAATTCCTTAACTTAAGATCCCTAGGGTGATTGCACTGTTTAGACACGCCTAGTCGTTTTAGCGGCTGAAATGGGCCTTTTGCCATTTTTGGGCATTTTGTGGGTTTTCTAGCGCCCTCTAACTTATAAAAATCTCTACTTTTACTTTTCTTTAAAGCTTAATATGTCCTAAAACCATATATCTAAGGCTACCTAGAGATTGATTTCACTCGTTTAGACATCACCGAGGTCATTTTAGGGTGTAAACGACCTTTTTTGGCCTATTTTTGGGCTTTTATGGGTTTTCGCGCACCTACGTTAGAAAATTTCTACCATTATACCTTGGTCTCATGCCCTAAAAAATTAGTTAGGATCTTTGACCACTGCACGGTAGAGTTCTGGATTACGCTTATTCACTCGTTAGACAATACCCCTAGGTCGTATTTAGGGTAGAAAGGCTTTTTGCATTTTGGTGGTTTTATGGGTTCCGCCCTAACGTATAAAAATTTCTACCATTAGTTGGTTTTTAAAGTGCAGTACATGTCTTAAAACATAATTTAAGGTCTACCTATGATGATGAACTCGTTAGACACAACCTAGGTCGATTAGGTATGTTGGCCATGGGGCCGATTATGGCCTTTTGCCTTGGGCTCTGATTCTTTCTATGACTAACTGTAAACATTTTACCTCAATACGTTGGTTTTAAGTCCATCATTACCATAAAAACATATAGTTTGAAATGGCGTAGGGTTGACTTGTAATCTTGTACCGTTTAGACTTGTAAGAATACCATTTTTCATTAAAAAACCTAACATAAGAATAATTGAACTTATGAACACTAATATTTACGTTATACATACGGTTCTTTCATCAGATTCGGCTCGTACAAGTGCATGAAACTACGTCAACAAACATCAGTATAGCCCCAATCAGATCCATTATTTTGCCACGACCACTATTAGTGGTCACATAGATCAAAAGAGGAATTAACACAAGAGTAACTTAAACTGAGTTATAAATGAAGCCATGAAATCGAAACATGGAAAAAGCCTTAATTAGTTATTTTCTTGTAATAAAATTTCACTAACCCTCATTTAGTGTCCATGTCGGTAAGGCGTAGAGTTTCCATCGGCTAATAACAAGTATTTGCCGCATTTTCACCATCTCACTACATCATCTAAAACAAAATAATCGGCAAATATACAGCGGCACGTTTAACAGTGAAAAAATCTAAAAACCACACAAACACAATATTTATAAACCTAAAACTATTCACACTACCTAGGTCAGTTAGTGGCCATTAAAGATCGCTATCCACCAGTAGTAAGTGCTGTTGTCACATACTCAAGTCGCTATACAAGACGTGATTGGGTAGAAATCTATTTCAAGAAAGTGATGTTTTTACCATAGACACTACACAATGAAATTTAACTAACAAATGTTTGATCTATGTGAACATACAAGGGGGGAGGGTGAATTGTAACTAAAGAAAACTTGAGCTTTTGCGGAAATTTAAAAACTAAAAGTTAAAGAACACGAGATGCGAGTTTCACCAAACACAAGATGTCTCCCTGAACGACTTGTCAACAGATATAAAATATGATCCTGATACCACACAAAAATTCTCTTCTTAGTTTAATTCGGATCAAACACCTTAGTACATCTAGGACCTCGTCAAATTCACTTTCTCAGTCACATTCGACTTTCGCTTCCTATAAAATTTCCTCAATCGTTAAATTTTTTCCATTAAAAACACTTTGTTAGCCAAAACATTATTATAGAAAATATAATCGAGATAAAATTGTCTTTCTATAATTAAATTTTCTAAAAGATAAAATTGAAGATTTAAAAGGAATTTTATTACGAAAATTCACGAAACTACCCTAGACTTATTTATTCTTAAAGATATCTTTATACTATCTTTTAATTATAATCTGTTATAAAATTCATATGTCTATCAAACCCGATATTTAATTATCGTGAAGAATCACTATCACATCACAAATTGACATAGCGACAATACTAAATAAGCCTAAAATAAGCATAATCTAATATATTACCCTTGTCTATGTGCCCGCTACCAAGATTCGAGTCTTGAATTCACCTAGGGACTCGATCTTCCTGCACTGAGTGTCTTCCTTGAATTGTTTTAGGTTCTTCAAAGTCACAGAAGACTCCCTTCCACCTTGCGGAGTTCCTTACTCCATTAAGACTTTTAAAAAGTTATTTCCTGTAAATCACAGTCACACACACATCATCTCAGTAAATAATGGAGTTTTCTTTTGTTTGCTATTTAGTTATCAAACTAGGGTTCAACTAAAAAGCCTATGAAAACTAATGAGACTAACCGCGGGAGACTAGGAACACTAGGTGTCCCTAATATGCACCAACCAATGCCAATCATATGGCATGCTCAACCCCAAATACAATGATCATTCAATCTTATACTTGAAAGTTAATTGATTTCATTTCCCAAATCCTATCTATCATCACCAAAAGACAAGCTGAATTGGAATCCCATTCCTCTTCTCTCTTGTTCATGTCAAAATATATGAGAATGTAAACTAATTCAACTCCATAAATCCATTAACCAATCCCTTGGTAAACTTGGGATGAACACTCGTTCACTAACTAATCAAACCAACCTCCCAATCCCTTGGTGAAATTGCACTAGAAAGCTTAGGAAACCACAACAATGGGGAAACTCATCATGGATTGAGCATGTAAATATAATCATGACATTTGTTGCAGTAGARTAAGGTTCCTAATTACCCAGGCATGAAGACTACTCACAACACATTGCAAAGAATAAGAAAACTAGAAGAATTAAGCATGAAATCAAAGGAATTGCCATTGAAATTGAAATTGCAAAAAATCAAAATAAGGTATTAAAGAAGTGCAATAAAACTACTCAAAACTCTTCAAAACAATCATAAAACATGTAAAAACAATACGCGAAACAATCTAGCAACAATAGAAACAAGAATCAAAACATAGAAAGAAAACCCACAAAATTCGAAAATCAAAGTGGTACAAAAATTGTTGTAAACATGCTAAAAACTGAAATTAAAGGTGAGAATCAAACTCTACTTGTCGAGACCATCGATTTGCATATACGATTTGCCAAAATAGGACATGAAACGAGGAAGATACAAGCAAAACAAAACCTTTAAGCCACCCTTTAATGCAGTTTTCTCTCTCCTCTAAACTACTTGAGCAAGAAGATGAYGAAAAAAGAAAAAAATTCTGAAAATAAAATGTAACTAAAAGTAAACTAATTCTAATTACAACATACTACCATTACTACTTACTTTCTTCTCACACAACTATATATAGTACTCCCTGTTGGATCTACTGAACAATACAAGAGGGGGAAGGGGTGAATTATATTGGAGGAACTTAAGCACTTTTTGCGGAATTAAAAGAAACTTAAACTAAGGAATTTGAGACTAGAGATTTTTCCAACACATAAACTCTAAAAACAAACGCCAAGAGAGGAAAAARTGTGGCCAGATGCAACACAGGACTTCGTCTATATTATATTAGGATGCAACACCTAAATACAAACTAAGATCCTCATTTTTAGTTTCCTAGGAACTTCTTGAACCCTCGTTCTCAGTTCACACTGAACTTCTTGAACCCTCTAATTCTCGATGTCCCTTGAAATCCCTCGGCTATGAAACTCACAACCCCTCCATTCAATACACAGAAACAAGCACTTTACAACTCAATAAACAATAACCTAAATGCTTGGCAACAATATGGAAGTTAAAAGCTCTGATTGAATTCTTTGCTCAAGTGTGTGTTTGATTAATTACCAACTTAATTTATTTATAGTGTGAACAATAAGTGTTGAAAGCAAGCAGTAGTCCACTATCACATTACTCCCTTTTCTGTAGAAGTGATGCTTGTAGTGGAACTTGACTACCAAGCTCCATATCACCAAAATCTCACTTAGTCATATTTAGCCGTTAATTACCCCTTAAAAATCTCAAACAGTTGGTTTGTTAATAGCCACTAATACACGTTTTACTCTTGTAAACAAACTTTCCTATTTTTAAGGAAGTCTTCAAAACACACGGATTTAAAACATTTCATCACAAGAGATATAACATAAAGTTTTTAAGATATATTCTAATAAAAGAAATAATCTTTAAAATTTATAAAAAGATTTTATTTTATTCTATAAACAATTATCTTAGGCCTTTATTAGATATACATCTTTATATAAAATACCGGATTAAAAGTTCTTTAATAAAATAAATCACAAACTTAATATTATTTCCTTTTTATCCTTTGAGCAATTATTCCATATTTTATTGCCATGCAATACAATAAATATAGAAACCCTAAACCTACTGTACCACTATGTCGAGTCATCTTTTCCAAGGAACACAACCTTCCTTGAAAATGTCGAGTCTTCTTTTCCAAGGAACTCAACCTTTCTTGATTTTGAACTTCTTCCTTGAGTTCTTCCCAAGCATCAATTAATCACAAGAACTCCTTCCTTCTCCTAAGGATGTCCCCGATCCATTAAGATTCCTTGAAGCATGGATCCTTCAATGACATCACTAAACACACATATTAGATAATAATGCATAGAGTTTGCTTTGTTGGTTTGCTGGAGTGTCATTCATCAAAACTAAGGGTTCAAAACTCCCTAACAATTTTTGCTAAATATTACAAGTTTGCCATTACTAAACTCACATAAGTGAATGCTCGAAAGTCAACTCAATTTTCAAACTTTTGATGTAAAGATTTGAWTGAGGCGTGCCATATGTCATTGGAAAGCTCTCGTTCTCTAMTTTCCAACACAATTTGTTTCGCATRAAAATTCCTAATATATCAAAATTTAAGAGAAAAATAGTGAACGTTGAGCGTGGAGGTTCAGAGGCGCGGGCCATGCGTGGGCCGCCTCGATGCACGGGCCAATCCTCGAGATGCGCGCCCTCTCCTTTTTGGTTCTGGAAACTACAGGCGTGAGCCCCCATGCGCGGGCCAAACTCCTTTGTCGTGCTCAACTACCTTCAACTTAGGATGTCTATAATTCGCACTCGGTGATCGAATTGCAGCTTATAATATATCGCTGATCAGCTCTCAGAGCTACTTTGCGATGAAAAAGTTGCAATTTTAAATTCAATTGTACATAAAGATATGTGTCAATGAATGTGTTAGGGTGCATGAAACATTACTTTAAAGCTCAACATTGCAATATAACCAAGCCAACTTGCAACAAAGCACATCACTAGCACATACACACCATGACAACTTGTAAACCTCACACACATGCAAATAGGAGCATAGGAATAGGAATGAGGAGAAATCAAGTTAAAAATGCAAAAACCACTATAGCTCCACAAAACTTTATAAAGTGGAAAACTTCCTATATCAGTCGTGGTATCATGGGCCTTGGTAACAAGGTAATATATCGGGCCTCTTGGTTTAATAATAAAAAAAGGAAAGCAACTCTATGCTTGTGTTTATGAACATTTCTGAAACAAACAGTTAATGGGTGCTTACAGGCTTAATTTCAATGAGCATGCAATTGTTCAGGAGGTTTATGCTTCATATGTAGCCACCTCGCATCTAGTGAGAAACAAGGCGATGAGCTAAGAAGGATTTTGATGTTTTAGAAATATTAAAAGTACTTATTTTCCAGGAGAGGCAAAGTTCCAAACAGTCGAATTCCAAAGAGAATATTAGAGCATGAGTAAGTTATATATTACTTCTACATCTGATCTCTGTTGCGTCTATCTCTCGATTTTCACTGATATATACTTCATTCGTGGGGGAAAACAGTCGGATTGTGTGGTTCAGAGATTTGAATTATAGAATGTCTTTCAGTCATATGGATACTTTGAAGCTTTTGAGAAAGAGGGAATGGGAAACCCTGCTTAGCAAGGATCAGTTATTTACTGCATATACTTGCTGAAGTTCATAGGGGGACTATAATATTATGACTGTATTTTTGACTTTTCTTTCCTACAGTATAAATTTATAGAATCAGATCCTTGTTCATAAATAAAATGTCTAGGTACACTCCTCTCAGCTTATTGTTATCCATCTACTGATTGAGTGATTCTATTAAGATATGAAGCCTGAGTACACTCCTCTCATCAAGCTCAATGAAGGATCAAATAAATTTAAATTAAGGTTAAGGTCATATAGAGTATAATTTTGCTTTGAGGTGATTATGGTTTCTCTTATAATCTTCATATTTATTGTGTTTTATGGTACTCGTAATTTTTACTCGTATTCTGTCTTATGCTTATTATGATAAAATCAAGTTTATTACTCATTGTCTAAATGAGTGTTACATGTTAGCTACTTTTTATATCAATTTTTTTTATAGATTTTAGGTGTTTGGACTACCTTGTTGCTTAAATTCTGCATAATTCGGGCATGGAATGTAGTTGATATTTTTATAGCCTTTCTGATAATTCGGGCATGGAATGTAGTTAAAGAATGTGAGGAGGACGCATTTTATAAGCGGAGTGGGCTAATGAACTATTATATATTATTGCAAATTAGTTTGGTTTAGGTGAAACATAAGACTATGTATGGTGTCGATAGTATTCGTGTGTTTAGGCTTAGATGCTTTAATATCATAATCTTAGCTTGTTATAGATGTAATGTCAAAAGATCCTTGGCATACGAAAAATAAAACACACATATTTCTACTCTTTTTCAGTCTGCTGGTCGTAATTTTAGGATTGAAGATTCTACTAATATTTGGTGATGGTCCATTATTTAATTGTAATCAACCACTGTGAGAAAAATGTGCCCATTATTCGTAAGTGAAAATCTTGTTTGTATTATCTTTGTCGTTGCTGGTGCCTCTTTTTCTTTTACTAAATCTGTTTTTTTGCATTAACTTATGTCCCATGAATTATCTGTGAACACAATTGACGCGCTCAGCTCGTCAATCGAGTCGAAGTCATCATTAATTTTGAAGAGTTCCATTACTTTTTGGAAGATGAAGAGGCAAGGAGTTAAACAATGGATTACGAATTTTTTGTTTTGTGTTTAGGGGGATTAATAGCTTTTTTGAAGGCTAATCTATGTAAATCGTTGCCTAAAACTAACTGTAATTGCTAACAATTAACATTAGGATTCGGTGCAATATGTACTGTGAATTTTGAATTTATATGAGCTTTTGGCTGCTACTTTGTGATAAATTGTTAACGTGAAATTGATGAACTTTAAATATATTATGATGAGGCTGCCTTATGAATACATACCATCACCATCTCTTATGTTTCTGTTTCACTATCAGGGTTTTGGTTCACATAAGTATCTGGGTTTTGGTTTATTTGTCATTCAACCTTCTTAATAAGCCATAAAACTTAGACAACTTCAAAGAGATATTCCTCCGTATTAAAATAATTGCAACGATTAGACACTTTTCTCTCTACTTTATGTCAAATACTTGCAATTATTTTGATACGGAGGAAGTAACAATTGTTAAATTATCCCACCTTCTTTATGCGAAACTATAAATGAAGTGATAATACTTTTGTCATTTACTTTTGAACTAAAGAAAGTATAATACTTTTGTCATTTACTTTTTAACTAAAGAAACTATAATGAAAGTATAATTGTAAACACCTAATTCGGTGCTTCATTTAGTTCCGGAYAGTCTATGATGATTGTACCGTATTGGAATAGGTCCATTTGCGAATTATGCTCAAGTGTCACCTCACACCCATTCTTTTCTAAGCCTCATATCATTCCTCCATGCTAATTCAAGTCTCAATTGGAGCCATTGCTAGGCAAAAAAAGTATTTTCTTTTATTTATTTTAATTATTTTCTGTTTTTGGAATTTTCTTTTAAATTTTAGGATTTTTTAAAATAATTTATGTTGCTGATTTTCATTGCATTCTTCTCATTTTTCTAAGTTCACCAGGATTTTTAGATTAGTTTTCCGATTTTTCTATAATTTTTTTTGAATTTTACAATATTTACAAAAATCAAAATATGCAAAAAATACATAAAAATCAGAAAATACCTCAAAAATACAAAATAAATACATGGAATGCCCTACAACCTTCTAGAACTGTATTTCTTGTAATGGAGGTTCTCTAGGTTCATTTGCAATCTGCGTAAAATCAAAATCTTTTCGAGAAATCTCAAGAATAATTGAGCGTATATACGCTCTAAGAAGCGTATATATGCTCCCGCGAGCGTATATATGCTCCTTTGAGCGTATATACGCTACTTGTAGCATATAAACGCTACTTGTAGCGTATAAACGCTGCGTCGAGCGTATATACGCTCCTGTGAGCGTATATACGCTCGTTTCGAGCGTATATATGCTCGTTTTTGCTTCTTTATGCCTATGAATAGGACGCTTTGGACTCCGAATGAGGGGAGAAGAAAAATCATGGGAAAAACTCTCTCTTTGCTATTCATAAACATCTCTAAGCTCTTCTAAACACAATRAAACACATTCACGATTCATTCGATTCAATTCAATTCAAATTCAATTCTAGTGACACTTTGCGCATAATTCAATAACGTTTCGACCGCCGCTTACAAGGTACTAACTCTGAGACTCTCATTTCATAATCGCTTAATTCTATTCATAAATTAAAACTATGTTTATTTAAAGGCTTGACATACCATTAATCAATAACAACAATGTAGAACTAATCAAATACTTCAATCTTTGTATTTTTGCAAAAATATGTTATAATTCAATATCACGTTCAACGTTCAAAATCCTCTTTCAATACTACGTTTAATTCAATTTCGAATACAATAATCGATCTAAAATTTGCTAGAAACCGACTTAGTAATTTTAGGTTGATCTATGTAATATTGTTAGGTTTTGGCGTGCTTATTCCTTTTGTAGTGCATGTTAATCCCTGTGGATCTTTGTATAATGTGATTATGTTTTGTTATAAAATAAATTCTCTTTATAATACCAGATTTGTTTGCTTAATCATAACATGGTCACATAAAGTCAGGTAATTTGGACAACCGGTTTAGGCACCCATAACATTGACATAATTCAAAGTGGTCACTTAGGATAGGTAGCTCACTATTTTTTTTCTTCACTAATAATAACCTACTATTTGTAGTAATATTAGGTTAGTGCGCCTTTAGGGTCAAATAGATAGGCTATTTTTATTCAATAATTATGACTTATGGAAATACAATGAGACCGAGTAAAGGCCGCTACATGCGGGCAGATTAGGTCAAAGATCTAGTCTGTACCATGTCCCCGAACCCACAATCTGCCGGGGCCATTAGTTTGGCACCAATATGTCGGGCGTCCGTGATTAACCTGTATAGGCACGGTGGAGATCTACTTAATTTGACAACACACCCCAACACATTCATATGCGGATTTCATGGCTCAATTCCATGACACTGAAGCTGAGGTCAACCCTTAAAGGGGGTGAAGCCTTACAATAATACTTTTGTCATTTACTTTTGAACTAAAGAAATAACTCCGTAAATTAGATAATGAAAATAGCTGTAAGCTAGTTAGCTTAATCATACATATAAATTGACATATTTTTCGTACAATATGTTCGCGTGAAACACGGTGCGCCATTACAAATTAGCCGAAAATCCCGAGCATCGTGATGATATCAACCATAATCGCAATAATCTCAACTATGACCGTATAAAATCATGTATATATTTTATACGATGATATTACAATATTATTTCATTACAATCTCGCGATTCGAGGTAAAACAATCTCGAATATCGCAATAATATCTGACACAATCGCAATAATATCAGATAATAATCGTGTAAAATCATGTATGATTATATTACGATATTATATCATCGCAATCATACTATTCGAGGCAAGGAAAATCGACCAAAATCCAAGCAGATATTGGGCGCAATTGTGCCCAATTTTGGGCGTTATTATGCCTAGTTTTGGGCGTAATTGCGCCCAAAAAAATTACCTGTTTTGGCCGATTTTGACGCTTGCCTTTAAATAAGGAGCCTCACCTATACATTTGACAAACTTTTGGCTTTTGGACATGCATTCCCTCACTCGTCCAATGCTCTCTCTCTCTCTCAAACACATTCAAACACAATTCAAACAGATTAAAACACATTCATCTAGGAGGTTCTTAAGGGTTTTAAAGGTTCGACAAGGGTTCCTAAGGGTCCGAAGCAACTTCCTTGGTCTTCGACATCGTGTTGCGAGGTAGGTTTGAGGCCAACGTCTCAATTCTAAACCCCCTTTGCATGCTTGTTTAGAAATTTGACATTTTATGTAATTTGCATGTAATATTGATTAACAAACAATTTGGCAATTCAAAGTAAAAACAATCTTAAGGCATAACCTTTAAATTCCTCGCACGAGTACTTGCATGCTTGTCTCACAACAATAATATGCTTTAACAAAGACCTACATATTTCGTGTTTCACGCCTAAAAATATAACTATGGACATTTGGCTTTAGGCTTCTGGAATACGGAATTAACAACACATGCCACAACAAACTAGACACTATTTTCATAGTATTCTGTTCAAAATCCCGCCTAGTAATTTTGCATGCTTGGGGTTTCAAATGGAAAACTATTTGTTGTTGTCTTTCGGACAATGAACTCGCAATAACTGAGTAGAGGCCGCTAGATGCGGGGGGGTGTTGTGCACTACTTCACCCTTACCCTTGTCCCCTAATCTAGACCTTTGGTGCACTGCCAGACATGGAGTCTTTCGCCTTGCTTTATGCAATTATATGTAAGGCTTAAAACGGGTTCCGCAACTTCTTTAAAGAAGTGTGGTGGCGACTTCCTCTACTCATTTCGAGTATAAAAACACAACTCCAAGCATACTCACAATATGAAAAAGCAAGAATTTAATTCTAGCAAACAAACCGAGCCGCCCTGGCGCCCCTACAGTTTTCTAGCGACTTCATTGGGGAATTCACTAAAGCTATTACCTTTAGTGATGTGTGGGCAATACTCGAATTCTTATGCAATTTCAGCGTCCTTAAGACGGCATTATGTTTTAGGCATCCTACATTCCACGGAACTTAGGACGTTGGCACTAAGTTTCCGTTTTCTTGGCATCATGTCTCATATAAGTGTGTTCTACACTTTAGACAAGACAGGGGGCTCGCTTAAGATTGGCGCTGGTGCATTACCTATGTAACCAATTCTTAAGCTTGATGCCCATCCCCACCATGACGCACGGCTACGTGCAATACAAAGCCATAATGGTTTAGTCCTCCTTTGATCATCATAGCGGGCTGGATCTGTTAAGGATTGTTCTGAGCCTAGTCATGGGACCCTTTTGGACACCCGGACTGACCTGTTCGATAACGTAGCAACTGACTCTAGGTGGCTGGACTTTTGATTTTCTTTTGCATATAGGGTTCAACCTAGCGTGACAACGTGTTGCGTGCTTTTAGACAAAGAACCCTAGCTTTGCATTCATAACAAACAAGTCATTGAGTCATGTAATAGTCTTCATATAGCAAGGTGATCATTTCTTAACCGTCGTAATGTCGAAATGGTTATAAACTGGAATCTTTAGGCGTTGCGTCTTTGTTAAGTCAGACAATTGTAAACGGACGTTGAACCTTTGAACTTTGCCTTTTAAAAGAAACTAAAAAAACAAAAAGCAAAAACAAAAAAAACAAAAAAAAATGACAAAAAAATTGTGAAAAACGAAAATAAAAGGCGAATGGCAAATTTTCCGACGTTCATGCACTTTTTACATTTTTGAGCCACTCAATAGGCAAGGGAATGATCACCCCTAAGACATGCATTGCATCACAGATTGATTTAACATGAAACTTAACTTTTGGTCCATGTGCAAACAGGATAGGGCTGAGCTTGAACACACCGCCAGTTTGGGTTCGAAAACACGGAGCTTGATTAATTCGAGGTAAGCAACCGCTCACTTTAGCAACTCCAAAGAGTCGAACTACTCTGAAGCCCATTCCGTAATCTATGCTCTCTTTCACTAGCACGACAAACACCGAAAACACAGGACAATCCAATCAATAGGAGAAGAAAATGACGCCATTACCCAAATACAAGCCACCATTGACACCTTGTAAGCCAAGCTTGCTACACTTGAGCAAGCTAAGTCATCCTAGGTCACTCTTAAGAACCTCGAAAAGATGGTCCTGAAGGCAACCAACAAGAATGCCTACTTTGAGACACCAGAACTCGAGGACATTTCAGCCAAGATCCCCAAAAAATTCGCTGCTGCGGACTTGCCAAAATTCAAGCGAACTGACGATCCTAGATTCCACCTCAAGGGGTTTAGGGCCTCAATGGCTATCAAGGGAATTGACGCTGCTTTATTCCCTAAAGTGTTTCCCATGTCGCTCGATCCGATCTATCAAAAGTGCTTCTTTTCACTTCCCGACAAGGACGTTGCTACTTGGGATGACATCACTCAGGCGTTCATGACGCGATGCCACACAAATATTCAGGTTTCCACCTCTCTTAGGGAGTTTGAAATCATCAAGTAAGATGACAAGGAAGGATTCACTACTTACCTTGCTTGCTGGAAAGAAGTGGCTGCTCAAATGGTGACTCCCCCTTCACAAATGGAGTCGGTGAAAATCTTCATCAACAACTTACTCCGGAAGTATCGCAACCACCTTCGGTACCTAGATTTGGGAACTTTTGACAAGGTCTACCGCATCGGCATTGAGATTGAGGATGACCTTATCAAAGAAAACTCTAAGAACAAAGGAACCTAAATCAAAAGGAATGATTCATCTAACTCTAACGTGTTGCATGCCGTTGAAATTCTTAACAACTATGGCAACAACAGCAACAACAACAACAACAACAACAACAATAGCAATAACAATAACAATGGCAATGGCAATGGCAATGGTGGCAGGTCGCGCTTTCGCCGCAGGCGCACTTACTCTCCACTCGGGATGACTCAAATCCAGGCATTTGAAAGGCTCTCCAGTCAAGGCTTAATCTCCCCAAGTGGGCCTATCTCTGAACCTCCAATGAAGAAAAGGTCTGCAAGATGGGATGCAAAAAAAATACTGCAAGTATCACTGTGGCAAAGGCCACGACTTTGAGGATTGCATCACCCTTAAGTATTATGTACAAGACATGATTGATGATGGCTGACTTCCTCTCCATCCTGGGGCTAAGAAGCCAAACACACAGATAAGTCCGCTAGGAGTATTCATGCTCGAAGAAGGGGAAATTTGCTTAGACCCCTCTATGTACATCACTCCCACTACTGTTGCACCAATTATGGACTCTCTCAACATCGCACTTGTAGACACCTGAAAATGTGTCTCCCCAAATGAGTAATCCGTGATGAAACATACCGCGTCTCGCGTTTGTTTCGAATCAGAAAAGATGCTTTGAATTCACAAAAGTTGGAAATACGTGAGGTCGTACTCGGAACTATTGAGCAAAGGTCAAATACAAGGCAAAAATATTTTCTTTCGGTTTTCTCGATAAACTCAAAGGTTTTCAAACAAGTTACGCTGGCGATTCTCATGCTTTTTGTTTTTCATCATGTTCCTCACATTTTTCTGAATCCGCCAGTATCTTTAAATTATTTTTCTGATTTTTCTATGATTTTCTATGAATTTTGCAATGTTTAAATACGCAGAATACGCAGAAAATACGTGAATAATTCAGAAAATACGCGGAATGTTCTAGAAACGTACTTTCTTGCGAAAGGAGGCGTCTAGAATAATCCGTAATCTTAGAAAATCGAGACGTATGGCAAAGAATTATTCCGAATCAAAGTATTTCAGGTTTTATGGAAAAAATATATACGCAAAAGGAGCGTATATACGCTGAGGAGCAGCGTATATACGCTGCCTTTGAGCGTATATACGCTCTCAGCGTATATACGCTGCCCTCAGCGTATATACGAGCATGCAACTTTCCTAGCCATTGAAGAAGCGTATATACGCTGAGATGAGCGTATATACGCTCCTCATGAGCGTATATACGCTCATCACAGCGTATATACGCAGGGTTTCTTTGCTCAAAAACTGCCTCGTGCCTGAGCGTATATACGCTCCTCATGAGCGTATATACGCTCATCCTCAGCGTATATACGCAGGGTTGTGCTTGCCTCGTTTTGCCTCGTGCCTATAAATATACCCTTGCCTTGCTCAGTCCGATACACACGCACAATTCCCGACACTTCACAACCTCTTACACTTCACAACTTCATACGCATACTCTCTCTCTCTCTCTCTCTCTAAAACACTCTAAACACATCACACATTCGTTTTAATTCAAAGCATCGATTCTCTTTCGAATCAACAAGCGATAACAAAGGTTGAATTCTGAGATTACTCACCAATAATTCTCTCTCACTTTCTTTTAATTTGACTAACCATTGTTATGAGTTTTAATGCAATTAAAACAATGTAGAAACTCACTTTTTAATCGTTCATGTAAATATGTAGGGTTTTCATAACGTTTTCATTGTTTCCATGGTTTTTGGTTTTTCATTCTTTTCATTTCGTTTTCATTGTCAATACTAACGATTCTTTATTCAGATCTTTGCAGATTTAGGGTAAGATGAGTTTGCATATACTTCGAAGTTTATGCACTTCATCTTATTGCATATTGTCATTATTGTATAACTTTGTATATATTTTGCTAAACAAACACCGGAATTATGTGAATCACTTTAAATCAGATTAACTATGGACAACCTGTTTTAGGCACCGTTTTAACATGATTAATACAAAGTGGTCACAATTTCTAGGTTAGGTAGTCTCTTGTGCATAATAGAAACATACTTCATAGTAATTTTAGGGTTAGTTCGCTTCTAAGGTGCTAAAAAATGTAAGTTGTGTGCATCCAATAAATCAATAATGTGATGAATGGAATTACAATGAGACCGAGTAGAGGCCGCTACATGCGGGCGAATTGGGTTACAGATCTGATTCGTACCATGTCCCCGAACCCACGACTGGTTACTTGATTGGACGTGGGGCCATTGTTTTGGCACCAACGTTTCGGGCGTCCGTGAATAACCTTTCTAGGCACGGTGGCGACTCCCCTTACTCGACAACACTACCCCAACGCACTCACGTGCGGGTTCCGTGGCTCAAGCCCACGCAAAGCACCTCGATGTAGTACCAAGCCGCGCGCCCGCTATACGCTGAGGGCGCGGCCCACGTCCTACAATTTGGCGACTTCACTGGGGATAATCACCGTTAGGTGAAGTGGACAGACTTGAAAAGTCTCGTAATTCCATCATCACGTTTATTGGATTTTGCATTTTGCATGTGACCTTTCGAATAAGGTCGCGCCTTAGGCTCCTTGGTCTCACTATGGGCATGTTCTATGCTCGAGACTACCATAAGGGGGGATACTACCTTGGCTGCATGTGGTTAATTGATCGCATGGCTAAGGCAAGTCCTATCCCGCCCATGCCGTGTGTGCACGTGTTACTGATGCGTGTGCATAAGGGGTATCTTGGCCATACATCGCTAATTGCAAGTGGTGAAAACTGGACCAAGCTCTGCCCTTAGGCGTGGTACACTCTCTGACTTAACCTAGACTGACCATAGTTGACTTGCCGTCATGTGTCTTGTATATATGTGCATGTATGGGTCCTAGCCATTGTACAGTTCTAGACCTTAACACAACACTTTCATATAGTCCATGGTCATCTTTTAGTTCACATCATGCATTTCATAGCCCATAGTGACTTTAGTTGACCTCTCTTAGTCTGTGACCATAGTTCACTAGGACTTTGTCCTTCAAGCTTTCGACCTTAGTCCACACAGACTTTGACCCTAGGTCTTGACCCTTGACCATTAGAGTCCACATAGACTCTGATCTTAGGTCTTGACCCTTGACTACTAGGGTAGGCACAGACTTTGACCTTAGACGTTGACTTTAGACTCACATTAGGATTGACCTTACCTTCAGCCAACATAGGCTCGACCTCTAGGCGTGACCCTAACCACTTAGGACATGTGCATACATTCTCACGTCATTTGGTGCCCTTTCAAAAAAAAAAAAAAAAAAAAAAAAAAAAAAAAAAAAAAAAAAAAAAAAAAAAAAAAAAAAAAAATTCAAAAAAAAATTCAAAAAACGAAAGGGCACCTTGCATTCATACATTCATTCTAGGAAAGATGACCATGGAATTAGGACATGCATTTGCATCTGCATTCATGTATTCAATAATGACCAAGGAAGTTCACTAAGGGTTTATTTCTTTTTGAAACAGGGGTGAAGTCGTCTCCAAGCCCTTGCTCGACCCAAAGAGTTTGAGCCCTCAGCCCAGTCCAAACCTAACCTTCCTCTAACCTTCATTGATCCCTCAGCCCAATCCAAACCTAGCCTTCCTCCAACCTTCATCATTCATCAGCCCTAACACCACACCCTCAGCCCAATCCAAACCTAACCTTCCTCCAACCTTCATACCCATCAGCCTTAACACCACAAAATGGCCTCCCAACAAGAAAAGCTCCAAAAGCTTGCCGAGCAAGTTCAACAGCTTGAAGCTAAGATCAAGGAGTTGACCTCGAGCACTTCCTTGGACAAGCTGTTTGAAAAGGCAATCAAAAAAGCCACCGACCCCACCTTCTACCAAGACCAACCTCCTCTTGACCCCAACCTTGCAACCAAACTGCCAAAGGATTTCTCAGCCGAAGACATACCCAAGTTCAAGCCAACTGATGACCCTCGATTCCATATAAAGGGATTTAAGACCACCATGGCACTTAAAGGGATTGACCCTGCCTTGTTTCCAACGGTCTTTCCCCTTTCCTTGGAACCGATATGTCAGAAGTGGTTCTTTTCACTTCCTGAGAAAGAAATAGCTACTTGGGAAGACATCATCCACGCATTCATGGCAAGATACAAGGGTAACATTCAGACCCAAACATCCTTCCGAGAGCTTGAAATCCTTAACCAGGGAGAGAACGAGGGGTTCACTACCTATCTGACTAGATGGAGAGGAGTTGCTGCCACCCTAGTCTCCGCTCCTACTGAAGAAGAGATGGTCAAGACCTTCATTTCTAACCTCCAGCCAGAATACAAAGATCATCTCAAGTATCGAGGCCTTACCACATTCGCAAAGGTCTACGACATTGGAGTGGACATAGAGAATGATCTTCTTCAATTCACATGAGTCAGTTGGAGTCTTAGCTTTAGGATCGAGTCGGAGAGTCCCTTTCCCTAGACTATGTATCTTTTCTTTTTCCATTTCGAGTCTATGTCATTAGGTTTAGGATCAAATTCTGCAATTAGCCTCTATGTAATAAATTCTTTTTTAATAAAAGTTTCTTTTTTCTCATTTTCTTTAGCCTCCATATAGTTTGTGCTTCTAACTTTAATGGAATCAAATTAATGATCGACCTCACAATTCAATGGACATTGCCAAGAGAGGCCTTCTTTCATAGCTCCACAAAACAACCTCTTCCCTCCATTCCCTTCATCAATCAAAATCCCTTGCAACCCTTTGAGCCATAAACACTATCATTCAGCCTATCTTTCTTTCATCACCCACATCGACCTAACCCTTTGGACCAAACGGTGCGTAGGAAAAGACATGTGCAAAAGAAAAAAAAAGAGAAGAATAAAATGGGCAAAAAGCAAAAAAGCAAAAAAATCAAAGTTCAATGCCAGTCATCACAAATGCAAATCAATCCAATGCAAATCCAAAGTTCAAAGCCCAATTCAAACAAAAAGCAAAAGTCTAAAAAGCACACTGCGCACCGTGGGTCACGTTCATCAAGCCTTTTTCAACCCTCAAACCACAGCCTCACATTACAACCACAAAAGCCCTCTCACACGAGGCATTGTCCAAATCATCAACGAGAACTACGACGGTCTGATTCCAAAAGGATACGTAGGAAGCCTCTTCTCGAGGTCCGACCCAATTCTGAGGTTCATCATATGGTTTGATTCCCTTAAAGTCAGAAGCACAAATTCCTAGTGTAGAACCCGACATAGACTCGAGTTTGAACCTACATCATCTAGCCAACCACATCAATTCCCCATTCACTTACCCTTAGTCACAAATTTTAGCCTTGTATTTTCTTGAACCTCTAGCCTATTCTTTCATGCACCTTAAGGGTCTCTCCTCAACTCGTCCTTAGGCTATCACTCTGCAGCATTCATCATGCATTCTCCTCAAAGCATCGCATTGCAGCATTTCCTCCATGTTCTCTCCTCATGCAGCATTCAGCTCAAGTTACTGATTTGGGCAAATCAAAATCACATCCCTCATTCCTCTCTCCTCATGCAGCATTCAGCTCAAGTTACTGATTTGGGCAAATCAAAATCACATCCCTCATTCCTTACCATTACCACCACAAAAAGCTAAGCCAAAACCCATGACTCCACAACATTCACTTGCCTTACATCAACCATTGCCCTAACCTCGAAGGCTCATCAAGCTGGGGGCTCACCCACTAAACCAACCATCAACACCACAAAGCCATTCCCAAACACCCAAACCCCATGGGTTGGGGGCTCAATTGCAATCACAAGCATCGCCTTTGCTCGAATGGGGGCTTGAGACGGCTCCATCCCGCAATCTAAAGGCATCTTACCGTTAGTCAATTTCCTTGGTCATTTCATGCATTAGATCTAAGAATAGACTTGCATTATACATATAGCCATTGCAAACACTTCATAAGCATCATTGCGCATTGAGCATACAAACTTCATATGCATCCTGCACAAACACCTTACATTGCACATTGCACATTGTACATTGCACAAACACATCACATTACATTGCACATTGCACCACCTCAACACGAGGCTAGGGCCCATCTTACATGCATTTGCCTGCACACGCCTATACGGCATTCATCGCTATACGCGATTGTTGCTACACGCAATTTTCCCCGAAAAGCCAAGGTCAGCCGTAGGGGAACTTTCCGAAGGAACGAGGCGTTTCCGACGGAACTTGCATTACTCTGTCCCAAATCAAATACTTTGACTGTCGTCTTACGAGATTTTCATCTCTTCCGACTCAGTCAAAGTGGGGGCTTCTTCACACAACAGCTCCTTTGCACACTTCGGGTTTTGGAACTTTCTCCCGCACCAGAAATTCCATATATGCACACTTCGGGTCTACGATTTCTCCCGCTACAGAAATCCAGCACAAGCATCTTTCGGGTCTACGATTTCTCCCGCTACAGAAATCCAGCACAACACATCTTT
>SNQN01010112.1:2365-13551 GCA_008642245.1 Bassia scoparia
AATTTGAAAATCCATTTGCATCCAATGGGTTTTACCCCATCAAGCAAATCAACAATGTCCCATACTTGATTTCTAGACATGGATTACATTTCAAATTTCATGGCCTCAAGCCATTTTTTTGGAGTCAAGACTCTCCAAAGCATCTTTGTGACTAGTAGGCTCTTCTGATTCTAACATGGTTATTTCAGAGTTTTCTATCAAAAGGAAATCAATATATCTTCTTGAAGGAATTATTGTCCTACTAGACTTACATTGGAGAACCATAGGAGAAGTTTCTACCTCATTAGGTTGAGTGACTTCGCATGGATTATCTCCACGTGGGGCGGTAGGAGGTAATTGCGTTGAATGCATTGCCTCCTGGCATTTTAATGTTAGGGCGCTTCTGATGAGGTGTTAACCTCACTCGTTTGTTTCTCATCTCGAACTTCTTTGAGATATACATTACTCCCACTTGTTTTTTTAGAAATAAATTCCTCTTCTAGAAAAATACCATTGCGAGCAACAAACACTTTGTTTTTGCTTTGGTTATAGATGTAGTATCTCTTTGTTTGTTTTGGGTAACACACTGTAGATACCTACATTTGTCTGTAGCCCATGATGGCCAATGATAAGACACCCCTCGCAACAAACAAGTCAAATCAAGAGAGTTAGGACCCTGACAGGCCCTAAAAAGGCAAATTCCCTTACACCGAACACCTCTTCCAGGTAACTAACACCTTAAAAAGTAAGTTTTAATTTTTAAATAATTTTGATTTATATTTAGACATTTTTCTAGAATTTTTCAGGATTTTTCTGAATTTTTCTAAGCATTTGTGTGTTTTTTCGAAGTTTCAAGCAATTTAATTAATTTTTCAATAATTAATTAAATCGTCAAAACAGCTCCAAAATTCACGAAATTTTAATACAAAACACTAAATTTCACAAGGAATTTTTCCATATTTTTTCCATTATTTTTCTATTTATGGTTTAATACTTACAAATTTCTTAAGCAAAAACGCAAAACAGAGCAAAGCGGGCCATCCCGGGATATTTTGCCTAGAGACAAGCGTCCCGAGGAAGACAAATATCTCGAGAATCGCAATAAAATCAGCTGAAATCGTCTAAAATCATGCGTATATTTTATATGATTTTATCTTGATTTTATTTCATTACGATCTCACTATTCAAGGCAAGGCAAGTAAGCCAAAATCGAATAAGTGCTAGGCCCAAGACTTACCCCTTTTTTGGCCGATTTCGACCCTTGCCTATAACTACGAGAACCCCTCATTCATTTCAACCATCTTTTTTTGGACGGCTTTACTCTCTTTCTCACACACACACACACACACACACACACACACTCTCTCTCTCTCTCTCTCTCTCTCTCTCATAGTCTCTCAAAAATACATTCAAACACATTCAAATACTCTTTCGCATTAGATCTAGGAGGTTTTTAGGGTTTCTAAGGCTCGACAAGGGTTGTTGAGGGTCCGAAGCTATGTCCTTGGTCTTCGACATCGTGTTATGAGGTACGTTTGAGGCCAACGTCTCAATTCTAAAGCCCCTTTTGCATGCTTGTTTAGAAATTCGACTTTCTATGTAAATTTGCATGTAATATTGAGTAATAACTATTCGACAATTCAAATTAAAAGCAACCTTAAGGCATAACGTTCAATTCATCGCACGAGTGCTTGCATGCTTATCTGACAACCATAATAGCTTTAACAAAGACCTACAAATTTCATGTTTTATGCCTAATACGATAACTATGGACAACCGGCATTAGGCTCCTGAAATGCGGAATTAACAACACATGCCACAACAAACTAGACACTATTTGCAGAGTATTCTTTTAAACAACCCGCCTAGCAACTTTGCAAGTTTAGGGTTTAAAACGAAAATTTGCTTGTTGTTTTCTTTCGGACAATGAACTCGCAATAACTGAGTAGAGGCCATTAGACGCAGGGGGGTGCTGTGTACTACTTCACCCTTACCCTTGTCCCCCAATCCAAACCTTTGGTGCACTACGAGACATGGAGTCCTTCGCCTTGCTTTATGCAATTATAGGCAATGCTTAAAACGGGTTCCGCGGCTTCCCAAAAGAAGTGCGATGACGACTTCCTTTACTCATTACGAGTATAAACACACAACTCCAGGCATACTCATAATACGCAAAAGGCAAGAATTCAATTCTTGCAAACAAACCAAGCCGCCCTTAAATTGTACCCCCGGAGCAGAGGGACCGGACCCAGTCCGGCTCGGTGACGCCCCGGCACCCGTACAATTTTCTGGTGACTTCATTGGGGATTTCACTAAAGCTATTACCTTTAGTGATGTGGGGGCAATACTCGAATTAATATGCAATTTCGGCGTCCTTAAGATGGCATTGTGTTTATGCATCCTGGATTACACGGAACTTAGGTCGTTGGCACTGAGTTTCCATTTTCTAGGCATCACGTCTCATATAAGTGTGTTCTACACTTGAGACAAGTCTGAGGGGGCTCGCTTAAGATTGGCGCTGGTGCACTACCTATGTAACCAACTCTTAAGCTTGATGCTCGTCCCCCACCATGATGCGCGGCTGCGTGCCTTACAAAGCCGTAATGGTAGACCTCCTTTGATCATCACATTGGGATGGATGTGGTAAGGACCGTTCTATGCCTAGTCTGGGGACCCTCTTGGACACCCGTACTGACCCGTTTGATAACCTAGCAATTGACTCTAGGTGGCTAGACTCTTGTTTTTCTTTTGCATGTAGGGATTATGCTAGCGTGACAACGTGCTACGTACTTTTAGACTAAGGAGCCTAGCTTTGCATACATGACAAACAATTCCTTGAGTCATGTGACAGTCCTCATATAATAAGGTGATCATTCCTTAGGCGTTGTAATGTCGAAGTGGTTGTAAACTAGTATCATTAGGCGTTACGTCTTTTTTTTTTAAGTCATGCAATTGTAAACGGATGTCGGACCTTTGAACTTCGCCTTTTCAAAAATTAAAAAAAAGAGCAAAAACAAAAAAAAAATGACAAAAAAAGTGAAAAATGAAAATAAAAGGCGAAAGGCAAATTTTCGACGTTCATGCACTTTTACTTTTTTAAGTCAGTCAATAGGCAAGGGAATGATCAACCCTACGACATGCATTGCATCACAGGTTGATTCGACATGCAACTTAACTTTTAATCTAGGTGCAAATAGGGTAGGCGCCAACGATTAGGGCTGAGCAAAAGAACCTGAAAATCCGAAAATTCGAATATTATTCGATTCGCATCTGATCCGATTTTTTTGGATGTCCGATTCGAAATTRGATTTCAGATCGGAAATCCGATCCGAAAATTCGGATATCGGATACCAATTCAGATATTGATATTCAAATTTTCGGATATCCGATATCCGAAAATTATTCGAAAAAAATCAGATATCGGATAWCGGATATCCGGGGGAATCGGATATYAGATATCGGATATCCGGTACTTTATCCAAAAATATTATTTCTTTTTCATGAAAATTTAATATTAAATAATATATTTCCATAATTTTGTAAAAATATATTAGCAAAATCAGATATCAGATATCCGTGTTATCCGATCCAAATATTTTTGGATATCGGACATCCGAAACATTTCAGATCGGATACGGATATCTGATATCCAGATTTTTGGATATCAGATATCCGATCCGATATATCTGACCCGAAATGGGATATCGGATCGGATATCCGATTCGTGCTCAGGCCTACCAACGGTTGAGCTCGTAGACACAATGTTCGTTCCATGGTTCTCCAACAGCACTCCGTCAATCAACACCATTACACTAATAGATAGCGAAGACACTTGAATAGACTTGACTTTAACTGATTTGAATGAGAACCTCAACTCATTGGCTTCCCGAGTCACTCAGTTAGAGAAGTCCAACACCCAGGTCCTCGAAATTCTTGAGGAAGTGATCCATGGCATCCATAAGCATTATGTAGACTGGGTTCTATCCAAAGGAGAGATAACTTCTTCAGACAACAATTTGCAAGAATCAATTGGCGAGAATGACACTGAACCAAAGCCAACGATCAATATGGTGGAGGTAATCACTTCTCACATGAACAAAGCAATGAAGAGGATCGATGATTCTCTTAAAAGCAAGACTATGGTGAAGGCACCTACAATTCACAACTTGCGCAAATACACTAGAATAGGCATGCCCTATTCCCAAGCCCTTGAGCACCTCAAGGCAATTGGCTTCATTTCTCCAAAAGGCCCTACTCCTAATCTTCCTTTGGAGAAAAGGCCTCCTAAATGGAGCATAGACAAGTTTTGCAAGTTCCACATAGGACATGGCCACGACACTGAAGAATGTCATACATTAAGGAAAGCAGTCCAAGACTTGATAGACAGTGGCCGTCTCCCCTTTCCTCTCAAAGGCTCTAAACAATATGCCTAGGTGTCCATGATAAAAAAGATGAGGATTCCTTCGATCCTACTGCTCTCATTGCACCAATGAGACAACCATGTCCTCAATTGGTCATACCGCACCTTTTCCATCACGTCAACGACATATGGTATAGTGATGACGAAAATGTTTACATAAACGGGGGTGTTCAGACTACTTTCACCACTACCCTCCAGGAAGAGAATGCAGTCTTTGAAACCCTCTATGGTCTAGCATCTTCCCCCAAGTATGAGGAGGTTTAGGTTCTCACTAGGTTGGGTCGATTCAATACTTCCGCCGACCAGCCGAATCCTCAGGTCACACCACATGTGCCTCCTCCTCCACAAGAAGAGAATGTCATCATCAAAGAGTTGAAGAAGATAAAGGCAGATGTGAACATATGGCAACTCATAGTGGCTTCCAAAAGTCATCGCGATGCCTTTCTCCAGGGACTCACTCAAATGAATGTGCCTAATGACATTACTCCCGATGCAATTGTGGGTTTAGTCATGCAGGATTCTTATGCTCCCTCCATTACCTTTTCAGAAGAGGATCTCCCAATGGAAGGCAGCGATCACACCAAAGCTCTCTACATTAATGTCATTTGCAAGAACCTCCACATGCCTATGACCTTAGTCGACAACGTCTCCCCAATCAACGTCATTCGACCAAGGACCGCACAGAAGCCAGGTTTCTCACAGAGTGAGATGCAACCTCACAATCTGTCTATTCGAGCCTATGACAACAGCAAGAGGGACATTCTAGGCACAACATGGCTCAACATTACTACAGGGCCGGTTGAAAGAAGAGTCTGATTCCATGTGATTGACATCAAGCCAATTTTCAACTTGATACTAGGACGACCATGGCTTCACGAGCTAGGAGCCATCAATTCTACACTCCACCAAAAGGTGAAATTCATTATGGAAGGTGAGCCCATCACCATCGATGCATCCCCCATGAGGATTGAAGCATTTGAGCAACCCATAATCCATGTCGAGCATGATGAGAACGATGAAGATTTATGGGGTTTTACCGTAGTAGTCTTAGAAGAAGACAAGGTCCCTTTCGACTTCCATGCACATTCCAACTTGGTGGTCTGGGGTATTTTCCTTTCTATAAAGAGAGTTTGGAGTTTGTACGCAACAAAGTTTCTAAGAAGAAAGACGAATGCAACATAACTCTCGGTTCATATCCACTCACTCTTAATGGACAGTTCATCAAAGAAGGGGATGAGTTTTCATACTACGAATTCCCAGAGCACTTCACAAGAACGGATGTCAATAGATATCCCGGAGTTGAGATTTTTAGCAACTACAACCTTGTAGACGGGAATCCTATCCCCACAAGAAAAGCATCTGCCTTAGATGGCCTCGAAGCACAAGGTCTGGGACTCCTGTTTGGCCAAGACATCACCCCTCCAGCTGAACAAGAGGTTTTCATGGCAATGACCAAAGAAGCATTCGACCCCACTACTCTCATCTGACAAATCGAAGGCTTGGTTCATGGTTGGCGCAAACCGTGAAGAAAACTACTCCAAAAGCCAAGGTCGTCAAGTGCACCATGGGCGAAGGACAAATGTTCGAGGATTCTGAATCTGAGACTGAGTCTGAGTCTAGTGTCGTAGAAGCTAGGATAGCGAGTGCTAGTGAGTGTCCTCCTGAGTCTGTCAAGGAGCCTAGTATGCTTATCAATCAAGTCTCTTCGGAGACAAACTTATCTGTACTCTCTTAAGAGTTTAGTAATATGGTCTTTCAGCTTACTCCTCTTTCCCTTCTTATGATTGCTTTAATTCAGAACTCGCAAACAAATAAAACAACAATGAGTTAATAAAGGCAATGGAAGAGCACGGAAAGAAAACTTCTGTCATCGAGCAAACAGAAAAGGTAGACATCTCCGACAACGACACGCCGCGGGAGATACAGATTGGTGTGACACAGAGTCCGCAAGAAAGAGATGAACTGGTTGCAACACTGAAAAAATTCCATGATGTATTTGCTTGGTCCTATGAAGACATGCCAGGGATTGATCCAGACATCGCACAACACAGAATTCCACTCATAGAGGGGCCTAAGCCAGTCAAACAAAAGCTCCGTCACATGAAACCAGATGTTGCCCTTAACATTCGGCAGGAAGTCATCAAACAATACAATGTAGGCTTAATTAAGGTCGTTAATTAACCTCAATGGATAGAAAATGTGGTTTCAGTACCTAAGAAAGATGGACGAGTTATAATGTATGTAGCTTTTCGTGACTTAAACAAAGCAAGTTCGAAGGATGACTTCCCTCTACCACACATAGACGTTCTCGTAGACAACACCGCAGATCATGCCTTACTCTCATTCATGGATGGGTATGGAGGGTGTAATCAAGTAAAAATGGTCGAAGAAGACATGGAAAAGGCAACCTTCACCACTCCGTGGGGGCTATATTGCTACAGTGTGATGCCTTTTGATCTAAAAAATGCAGGCGCCACATATCAACGAGCTGCCACTACTCTGCTTCATGACATGATACACAAAGAAGTAGAAGTTTATGTCGACGATATGATCGTCATGTCAAAGGACCGCGAAGGACATACCATTGCACTAAGGAAGTTCTTCCAGAGACTTTGACAATTCAACATGCGTCTCAACCCGCAAAATTGTGCATTCGGAGTCATTTCAGGCACGCTCATGGGTTTTATCATCAGCTCTCGAGGCATTGAGATCGATCCATCTTCAAGAAACTGAAGAAAGGTACAGCCAAGAATTGGCATGATAGCTGCCAACAAGCTTTCGACAAGATCAAGGAATACTTCACCAGTCCTCCTGTACTAGTTTTTGCTCGCCCTAGGGATCCGTTACGGCTCTATATTACAGCAACAAGCACCGTCGCTACTACAATGCTCGCTCAAGAAATCAACGGCAAGGAAAATCCTATCTACTACCTCAGCAAGAAGTTCCTTACATACGAGGAACAATACTCTGCCCTAGTGAAACTATGCTTGGCTTTAGTGTGGGCATCGCGAAAGCTTCGACATTATTTGCCCACACATACCATACATATCGTATGCAAAGGGGATCCTTTAAAATTCCTCTTTGAGAAGCTAGAAATCAACGGACACATGTCTAGATGGATGGTTATGCTTTTCGAATTTGAACTTAAGTTCGTGCCTCAAAAAACCATCAAAGGTGGTATTGTCTTTGAATTCTTAGCAGACTCTCCAGTCGAAGTCCTTCTTGAGGACTTTGACTTTCCAGACGATGAACTTAAGATGACCGAGGAAGACAATTGGTCATTATACTTTGATGGTGCATCTAATCTAAAGCGATGTGGAATTGGAGTGCTTCTAATCTCACCACAAGAGGAGCACACCCCAATTTCCGTCATGCTCGACTTCGACTTCAATAAAAATGCCGAAGAGTACGAAGCATGTATTTTGGGATTATAGGCCACCGTTGCACTTAACGTTAAGATATTGCGGGCATATGGTGATTCATCACACATCATAAAACAGATTTCAGGACGATGGAAAGTGCGAAATGAAAGCCTTGCTCCGTATCAGTCCTATCTTAAGAACATTGCATCGCAGGTAGACGAAGTCGAATACACCTACCTACGACGCGAAGGAATTCAGTTTGCAGATGCACTAGGAAAGCTCGCATCCATTAGTCATTGAACGAAGACAAGAACAAGCATGCGTCGGCACTTTAGACGAAACAAATGAGGTGCCCGACCTCGATCCGGAAGAGCCATGGTACAAAGACATCAAAGACTACCTAGAAACTAGCGAATACCCTTCCAATGCGACTAAAAAAGCAACAGAGAGCTTTGAGGCGTCTAGCATCCCAATACCTACTTCAAGGCGGAGAACTCTACAAGCGCCACTACAATTGTCTCCACCTACTTTGTATCACTCAACAAGTAAGCAAAACGATCAAGGAGCACGTCCATGACGGAATCTGTTGCACCCACATGAATAATAGGCTTCTGGCCTCCAAAATCATCAAGTTGGGGTTTTACTGGACCACCATGGAAAGGGATTGCATGTAACACGTCCGTACGTGCGACACCTGCAAAAAATACTCCAATGCACAACATGTTCCTCCGTCTCTCCTATCCACATTTGACTCTCCGTGGCCTTTCTCTACATGGGGAATAGACATAATAGGGACGATTACGCCGCATGGGCACAGAGGTCATGAATTCATACTTGTGGCCATAGATTACTTCACAAAGTGGGTCGAAGCAGTGTCATATGAAAAGCTCCAGTGTAAGCACATGGAAAAATTCATGGAAAATAACATCATTTGTCACTATGGGGTTTCTCACTTTATCATTAGTGACAACGACACCCACTTTCAAGCAGAATGTGCGTATCTAATTTCCAAATATAAGATTCATCACCAGAAATCATCACCATACAGGCCACAAGCCAATGGGGCAGTTGAAGCAGCTAACAATAATCTGAAAACAATTATCTCTAAGATGACGGAGAATTATCGAGATTGGCCGCAAAAGCTACACTTCGCTCTATGGGGTTACAAGACCTCTATTCGCACTTCAATGGGAGCTACTCCGTTCTCACTAGTCTATGGTGCCGAAGCTGTTCAACCAGTAGAACTAGAGATCTCATCTCTAAGCATTGTCCTAGAAAGCAAACACCCAGAATTGGAATAGATAAGGGCAAGATTCGATGAGTTAACTTTGCTCGATGAAAAACGGTTAGCAGCCTTGCATCATGTATAGGCATACCAAATGGCGATAATTTCTACAGCCTCACCAACTTTAATCAGCGAGTCAAATCACGAGGAATCAAAGATGGTGATTTGGTTCGTATAGCACTTTGCAAAACGGTCCTAGATCCTCGGGGCAAATTTCAGCCTAATTGGGCAGGTCCATACATTGTCAAAAAGATCTTGCCAAAAGGTGCAGTTCAACTAATGAACACCAATGGCGATAATTTCTACAGCATCACCAACTTACACTAGCTCCAGAAGTCATACATCTAAGGCATACACGCGCACCGCGTCTCAGCAACATAATAGAACCATACATCAGAACTACGGATGGCCTGATTCCTTATGGGATACGTATGAAGCCTCGCCCTAGGGCTCGACCACAATAACAAGTGCTTGACTTGCTTTGGGATTAGTGAGTGAACAACAGTCAAGGAGCAATTAAACGAAGTTTTTTGCAACATGCTCAAAGTAAACATAATGTACAAAAAGCAATACAAGTTTGTAATTTATTACTACTTGTAATTAAAATTGAGCGACTACAATGCAAAAGGAAACTTCAAGCTCCAAGTTCCCTTATTACATGCAAAAGCGGCTCGCAGACCAATAACTTTATTGACTCATAAATAAAACAAACAATAAATAAACAAGAGTTGTGGAAAAAAGCAATCATTCCTTCCTCTCCTCTTCTTGCTCCTTGGCATCATCCTTCCTTGCACCCGAGCTCTCACCTTTAGGCTTCCTCACCCATTTGCGTTTCTTGGGTCTATTTTCCACAACAGCCTTCCCTTTTTCCTTAAGCATCACCTCCAAGCACCTCTTTAGGCCCAAGTCTTCATTCAGCAACGTTTAAGTCATCCTCAAAGGAGGAAGTCTTTCAAGTCACTCCAAACTGGCACCTTCCTAGGACAAAGTCTGTCCTTAGCAGAAACAGCACTGCACTTAGCAACAGGGGTCTCAATAAAGTCACAGTCCAATCTTACTCTTGACATGGTCCTTCTACTCCACACGTCTTGCCTTCGCACGGCCCATCACGTTAGTGACATTCATCAAGACACGGTAGCAAGTAGAAATCTTGTGGTCACCTCGAGCGAGTGGGGTCATCTCAAGGTGTAGAATGGGATTCCCAGTATTTTTTCCACTCTATTGCACTGCCCGAATGCATGCGCTTGTCCTCAGGACGAACTGTGTCAATAGCGGGGATAAGCTGAACTTTCCCAAATTGCCTCATTACCCTTGAAAGGAAATAAAAGGTCAACACAATCATGTTCGCCACACGCACATATGGAGACAAGCGAGTATCCACCATACTCCTAATACCCCACCAAGGGACAGTCCACCGCACAAGAATGCCATGGTCAACAAGGATAAGAATCCACTCATGCTGAGATTTGTTGACATTGACCCTCTTACGGGAAAAGAATCCCTTAGCAGAATATTTGACAGGATTCTGGGGCGCCTCAACTAGGCTCAAACGCTCCATCTGCCAAATCTGTCAAGAAATAGCAGCATGTGCAGTATTTGGTCATCACATCAATAAATAAACAATAATATTTGAATAAATGCACTATTTCGCAAACATTCAAACAAAAATATTGTACCTGCAGCAAARCGGGGCATCTAGACAAAGGCGCATGCGTATCCTTTTTAAGACAGTCAAGTATCATGAACAACTCCATCCCCCKTGCACAATGGCATAGGAGTACGGCTAGCCTCGCATTGCTCAACAATAGAAATGTTGCTAGCATGACAAACATTCAGCTTGCCGTGAACAAATAAGAAACGCGCAAACAAGCGGATCATAATTGCACGTCTACGGTAAACTCTACGACAAGAGGCATCACTAGTAATATAATCAACTRTGGCAAGCAAGTCAATTTCCCGACCATGCACTATACGTCGTGAAATAGTTGGACAAAGTCTCAAGTATCGCCCATAATCGTCAACAAAGTGATCAGCAGTATTAGGGATACAAGGGAGACTTACAACACACCAAGCAATAATAGCACCAAGCTCTTCAGCCAAAGGAACAATTTCCTTGTCCCGAAGACGAAAAAAATGCATC
>SNQN01010113.1:8227-23002 GCA_008642245.1 Bassia scoparia
CCGCACTTGAAGCCTCTGCAGGCAGGGCAAGTCGTAAGGTGACTGACCAGATGTGAAGCTACCTGCCAAGTTCCCCAGCTTGGAGTACAACACTCCCATCTCCCCAAGCTCAAGAACCATTAAGGCTCAAAAATCGACGCCTGAAAGGTTAAATTTGGTTTCTACTGGAAGCACGTTCCTTTGGAACGACGAGGAAGAAGCCAGACCAGAGGTACGGTAACACTCCTAAGCCTGCCAACACAACAACAAAGGACGATCAATGTAGCACACCAGAAAGGCCACCTCTGCTAGAAGGGTGGTCCTTTATAGGTTTGATTGAAGCCTATTGATACGAGGATGAACGTTTCTTCGTTCGTGAGGGAAGCCAGAAACGTCAACGACTCTTATTTGAAAAGAGGGAAAGCAGGACCGCCGAAGCCTTCCTCCATGGTCATGCCGAAAAGATCATTTGATCAAAAGGAAAGGAACCAGACTGCCAGGCTAAATCCTAGACAGAAATGAGAACTGAGAGGGCTTAAGCAAGTCGTTCGCTCGGTTTTATGATGAAGAGCATTCTTTGACTGGTTCCATGGCCTAGTGAGTACGACCTTCACACGTTCTTTGAGAACACATGGTCCAGCACACGCCATCTGGCCAGGCCACTGCCGGAGGGATCGCAATCGACCATGAGCCTTGAGGTTAGAGCACCCCACCAAGCGATTAGGGTGTCACCAAGCGCGTGCTCATCTAGATAGGGGTCATGGTCTTCAAACATCGCACCAGGGTGACTAGTGGATACAAGCGCTCTCCTAACCGACAAGAACCCCTTCATCTCCTTCCTATCCTCATGGCACCGCAGTCCGATAGAAGATTCATAGATCCATTTATGGCATGCTTATGTTGGAACAACAGACCTAGATGATCACCTAAAGCAAGTGGTATAAGCATCTCATTGCTAAACCACCTAGGCCACAATGCGAACCTGGTGTAAGTATTTCCAAGTTACTCTTAAAGGGGGTAGCACAAAGCGGTGGTTTAGCGGTTTCCAACGGGGTTCTATCCAAAAACTTCAATGAGCTAGCTGTCTTTTCACTCATCATTTCATGAGCACAATCGTTACAAGGAGCAGAAAAGTAGCTTACACTTGTGGTAGATCCCAGCAGACGAATCCCAAATTAGAGAAGTTTGAGAAGCTATGTAAAAACGCGATTCAACAACGAACTCTTCAAAATTCCAAACTTGCAGACCGGCTGACATCCTGGGACCAATTATATATCGGTGAGCGCTGGATAGAGGACAGTTCCTTATCAAGTTACGCGCCATGAAATGGTACTAATAAGAACAGACGCGTTGGAGACGTTGAACAAGGATAGATGACGAGAGGCAGAAGACATGGATCCATGCTGAAGAGTGTCTGTGCACTTGCAATAGCAAGGCCGAAGGGAGAAGTAATCTCCTCCCCTCCTCAAAACATCAGAAGCAAACCAGGCACACCGACATAGCGTGGGTCTGACCAAAGAGGTCTGGGCATCCTGGGATATACAGAGAGGAGGGAACGTCACAAAAAGGCCTTAGCCAGAAGAATGAGAAAGTTCAGCTACACCCCTAACGGTTTGAAGCTACACAAAGAATCTTTCTGGTCTACAGGAGACTGAGTCGAGATGTCCACACTCGACGATGGCTCCGTACCCAGATCAAAAACATAAGAGATGCGAGAAGACGCTCCCTTTGTTTCGCAAATGATCAGGTACTCCGTAAATAACTTTCTTGTTATTTTTCAAACTTTTTAAGAAAATTTAAATCACGATACTTTCTCAACCCTTATTTTGTATTACTAAAATCTTATAGCTTCCTTTTGACAACACTCTAATTACCAAGTATGTGCTCATCTATAACTCAAATTATAACGAAAGAAACTACAAAATTATTTATTTATCGAATTTCTTCACACTTGGCAGGTCTAATGATGACAAAATTCAAGCCGAAAGTGATGGAATTCCACAATATCAAGATAAGTCTATGGGTCAGTTTGCTTGGATCTAGTGCTGTGCTTTTAGAGGAATCTTTATTATCGTTTTCTGTGAAAATATGCTTTGATTTAAATTTGTAGGTCGAGCTTACTGGTCATCGTATGAAGTCACCAGATTTGCTTGTCGACATTATACTTTCGAGTGATTGAGTTACTGTTTTATAAGTGATCATCTTCTACGTGTTGAGTTCACCGGACATGGAAGGAGACTTTTTAGATAACCGATTAGTCCACATCATACAATATATTTGGGGAGTTTGAAGTCAGTCTGGAATGCAGGTAAACATCAGTATTTTATGCCATATTTTATGTTGTATTTTTAGACCCTTTGTAATGATCCACTCTTCTTACAAATTATCTCAAGATGAGACATTTGGTAGTAGTTTATCAGAAGTAATTTTATCGCCTGGCTTTCAGAGTTGGCTTAATACTACTACCATAGCATCTTCCTTTTAACCTTGGAAAAGCGTTGTTAATATGCGTAGCTGCCTTAATGAATTTTTGTATGTCTGTAATCTCAAAATTGTTAAGACTGCTTGTACTTAGCCTGATGCACTTGATGTGCTGCTGTCAAAATCTCAAATCTTAAATTTCTTACACATTTACGAGAATTCCTTTTTGACTTCTGTGCACTAATTTCCTGCTGTTCAATCTTAAACCTTATTCCCCGCAGATTGTCCACAAAACAAAAGCTCGTATAAATGCTTAGTTCTTGGTTTTGATTGATTAGTCTTGCGTGATTACTTTATTAATTTTGTTTTAATTTTGTTAATGGTATTAGTTCTCAAATGATTTTGAGCATTAAGAACAAATTTATAGTCACAAATTATTATGATTGGAGTTTAGTATTTATTTGTTCTTTTGGTTGTGCTGCTTATCCCACAATATGAAGACACACAGATTAGGCTTACGTGCGCACCTCTCTGCTACCTGCCTGCCGAGTGTTGAGGCTGTGTTGCCTGGTCTGTTGTATATTGGTTCGGTGCTGCTTGATGTTGCATTAGTTACATTTGCTTATGCTCTGCTTGAGATTCGCCCATGCTCTGTTGCACCCGGTCGTTGTCGCGTGGAGCTTGACACTCCACCAGAACAGAGAGCCTCGCCACCCGCTTGCTGATTGTTGAGGTTAACAATCATCTCTAATTATTTTACTAATTTCTTATGTAATTTATTTTAAGTTTGCTATGATAATTTGTTTACATTGGGATTTTTAACAGACTCTTTTATTTGTGAATTATTACACAATTTTAATGGAAAGTTAGAATTATTTGCTATATATGTATCTTTATGCTATAATTTTCTGATGAAAAAATCAAAAAAAATATTTTCTTTTTATTTTTTTTCTCCCCAAGCTCGTCTCGTTGGAGGAGAAAAACCGCTCGAGTTTTGAGTTATATCAAAAGCTGTGCGCCTTTTACTCCCAAAACCGTCAGCTTTGAGTTGTTACAATGCTGCGGTTTTGGGAGGAACCGCAGCTTGAGTTGTTAGCTGCGGTTTTAACCGCAGCTTTGATAAAAATTCACAAAAGCTGCGCTCTCTCAAAAGCTCGGTTCATAAACCGCTAGCTTTGCCTAAAGAACCGCGCTTTTGGACTTTTTTTGTTTGTGTGTACTATTGCAGACTTCCTCCTCCCAGTTATCAGATGTATAGTACCTTGACAGTAGGCTCAATATGCCAACACCTCGCGAGAGTCGGAGAGTTCAGCTTCTGTTCCTCTAGAACGACGTTGACAAACTCAGAGTAGGTGACGCCGAGAACGCAGGAAAGACCAAAGCACCGAAGGAAAAAAAGAACTAGTACGTCGTCTTTCCTATGTAATTTTCTTTGAAAGTTCATATGTAGTCTTGCAGCATGACTTCATTCGTCTTATTATGTATTGGGTTTATTTTCATGCCATTTGAAAATCTGTAAGCAAGTTTGATGTTTCCCTCCTTAGTCAACTTAGACACCTTGAAAGGATTATTTGACACATATTTGTTACTGCTTGACAGGCCTTGACTGAAGCTAATTTTATATTCAAAAATGGTCGGAGCCTTCAGAGTTGATGCCAGATTCGTGCTGCAAAATTTCAAACTTTAAGGAGAATTATTTAGGTTATCATCAACCATAACCATAGTGTATGAGTGCCCCAAATATTGTGTAAGCCACGATCGCCAAATATGATTCGACGCTTTTCACGGTGGAAAATCTTCCTAGTATTAAAATGAATGTAAGTATGAATATTGGAAGCTTAAAACTCCACAATGGTGATGTTAGCAATCAGAGTCACATATTGATGACCCTTAATCTGTGGAGATCTTGCCCGATCCTTTTTGACATGGTCAAGGTTGAACGACGGTTAGCAACTCCAACCTTTCCTCTTAATCCGAATCTTATTTGCTACATCTAGCAATCTAGACGTATCAAATTACGCTTGCGACAAAATATACATCTTTAGATATCAACTAACTAATTTCTTTGTCAGAATTCATTGTTTACGCTCAATTGTTCAAATGGCGAATCATTCTATCAAACCTTTAATCGGATGTAGAATGTATAATACATCACACACATTCGACTAACTTAATTTTTAGTCGAATCTGGATGTTTCATGACATAAACAATGAGTCAAAGTGAATGATCACTCATCTTGTAGCAAAATGTCCAGTTTATTACGATCTTGATATTGATTGGCTTAAGGCTTAGCTAGTGTTTAGTCAATCATATACTATTGCCCTTAATTGGATATTTTGTTCGCGTACACAGTAACCTTTAAACTTGTTCAGATAAGGTATCCCTTATCAGCTCTCTTTTTAGGAGAGAAGACTTATATTTTATCTTTCTTTAGATTTAAGGGTTCTTTCCGACCAGCGTTGGAAGAAAAAGGAGTATGGCAAATCCCTAACAAAGGGAGTCCGGAACTCGGTGTGTGTAGTGCGGACCAGCAATTGTATGAACATTCCCTAGTAATTTTACAAGACGTCCTTGTGGACATGGTCGTACTGTAGGTTGAAACTTATGGGTAATTGCCAAAATGAAGGTTCTCGGTGACTACGTGGAGGAGGAAGAACTAGCGCCCATGCCCTACTAAAGATGAAAAGAAAAATGTAAAAGGAGTACTCGGCGAAGATATGTCAAAAACGGGCGCACTAAGACCAGTTCATAATGCTTCGGCATCCATTGCCATTTCAACGTAACGGGCCTGAATCTAAAAATGATGACATTTTGGTGCCATGCACAATCCCATTGAATTTGGTTTGGTGCGAGGTGGCATCAGTGCCACGCCGTGGGAAATAGTCACTGCTCAGCCCTTCGTCTGGACGTGGGGGGAAAACGTTTACGGGCACTTGTGATGTTCAAGGTTCTTGTGAGGTCGAAAAATATCGAGTAGCCTACAACAGTCAATTCAATTCGGCAGACCAGTACGCTCAATGCTTCAAGTCCGTGACATTCAAAACTTACATGATTAAAACTTTTTTGAGATGTATCTTCAATTCTCACAGTTCTTATCTTATTTTTGCGTATAGATGTATATTTTACAAACGTTAAGTTTGGCTTATGATTTGTCAGAACAGATCARCAAAGATTCGGATTAAGAGGACRATTGGGTTGCTAACCTTTCAATTGACCATGTTCAAAGAAAGCAAGGGCAAAATCTCTAAGATTAAGGCCAATCAATATGTGATTGATTGACTTAACACCCCATGTGGGTCTTAAGTCAATCAATATCTACATTCATTTAATCTTGGAGATTTTCCCATGAAGGTCGAATCATATTTTGGCGATTCGTGGCTTACAAAATTTTGGGGCACTACATATGGTTATGTTATTAAACTAACAGAAATTTTTAAGATTTGAAATTTTTTGGCAGCAACGAATCGATCAACTGGAAGGTCGACATATTGAAAATCAAAAAGTATTTCGTCAAAGGCATTGTCAAGGATAAATTAGTTCAAAATATCAAGGCTAAAGTGACTCGCCAGTCTTATGACTAGGCGAAAACATCACTTAGCTTAAAATTCAAAGGATGAAAATATTCAACAAACATTCAAAAGAGGAAATGGAAATATCCAAGTTACAATATGAAGTTATCAAAGAAGAATTACAAAAGGATCAATTGACGACGATCGAGTCTTTTCCCTCGGTGCTTCCTTCCTTCGATTGCTCGGCGTCACCCTTACTTTGAGGTTTGTCACCATCGTCGTTGGCAGAGGAACCAGAAGCTGAACCCTCGACCTCGGAGGAGCTGGATGATTCGACTTCCAAGGTATTACATTTATAAGCTGGAGGAGGAAGGTCTGCAATAGTGGTGCCCTCTTTTCAGCTCTCTCCTTCTGAGCTGCATGCATAGCTTCGTCGAGTTGCTTATCGACACACTCCTTTAAGCACATTAAGTTCAGACGCTTTGGAAGCTCAGACTAGGCTTTGCGAACCATCTCTCGCATATCCTTGAACCCCTAGGCCTTGGCTTTTCAATTGACAACTTTCAAATCAGCCACTTGTTGGGTCAAGGTTTCGATGTTGTGCTTTGTCGTTTTTGCCCATTCCTCTTTGGTCTTGAGTTCCTTGTCAACAGAAGCTTTGTAGGCATCGATCCTCTCTTTGAAAAGCAGCTATCTTCAACACTCTTTGGACCTGGCCTAAGTTATGACCTTGGTTCATCTCAGCATCGGGGTTTCCTTACGCCTTGAATTAATTGGCATCCCTCTCCTTCTTTGACCTTCAATATTTTCTCTTAAGGCCCAGTCCATATACGTGAAATAGTTCAGTGCATGAAGACGAGTGAGCCCTATCATGTCCTTGTCTAGGCATTTTGACCATACGGTTGTCCAGCGCATGGCCAGCCTTGCAGAAGATGAATACGAAAAAGGTTTTGTAATGTCTTTGCAATAAAATGGTTAGTGTTAAAATTTATTTTCAACAACAAACTAGCTACCTCGTATGAATGCAGTGCAAAGAATGGACCTACCATAGCCCTTATTATGAGCGCTTTGGGGGTTATCCTTGCTTAGAGCCATCGGAATGAGACAATGTCATTCGTCAGAAGACATGTGCTTCGTCCCTCGCTCTAGCTAAACTTTCGAGTCGCACCAATCCGAATCACCCTCCTGCAGCGAGATAGTCCTCAGTCCATCTTCTCGTCTTCCTCTAGCTCCCTCTCTAACACTAATATTCCTCTTTTGGATAAACGATAAACCCCTTCGTTAGGCTCAAGATGCAGCGAATTTTTTCTTGCTTGCATATGGGTTGTCGTCTCTCGGGGTTGAAGATGAAAGCGGAGCTCTATACTAGGAATTGGTACTGCGACAGCTTGAGGTCCTTTTTGGTCGAGGACTTCCTCACACTATCGTTCCATGATCAAAAGGGGGATGTGGTTGATAGCGAGTCTTGTTAGCTCTTGTTCTAATCTTTAATCCTTCGGGCTCTAGCTCTCATCAGTCGTCCCAGTTTCTCCCCATGGGGTGCCCTGAAAGCTGGTCTATTTGTTGTTTCCCCTCTCCAGACGGAGCATGGTGAACCTCGCCTAGTCTCTGGATTGCGAATCTCAGAGCGAACCTCTCACCATCCCCTAGAGGATTGATGAGAATAATACTTTCTGATTTCTTATATTTTCTCTTCCGAAAGCCCTAAAGTTTCGGCGGCTGAAGCCACCTCACTGGCGGATCAGTAGTAATAGTAAGGTCCAGAGTCGACCCTTGTACCCTCCTCTCGACGTCCATCGACGTCAGACTTTTTTTTTTTTTTCTTCGATCTATGTGGGATTTCGGCATCGACCTAGCAGCCAATCCCTTTCACTTTCCGTTTTACAACGGAGGTAACTAGATATTCATCCTCTTTCTTCTTCTTGTTACTTGGTTGTTTAGCCTTACTCTGTTGATTACTCTGTCGATCTGGTTTTTCTGTAAGAAAAACAAAGTTAAAAAAATCGAGAAATCTAAGAAAGCATAAAACTTGAATGACACATGCTGTCGACGTAAAGTGAAGCAGGGAGATGTGTATTTACATCTATATAAGTGATTCGGGCACAATAATCCGACGTCAAAGTAGATTGTCGACTCTAATGAACTAAACTATAGTCTGAACGCTGGAGTTGTGTATTTTACAGCCAAGACGCTACCATTTCGACAAACGTAACTCAAGAAGCATGTACTTTGGTTCAATTCTAATAAACTATGTCCGAAGATAAGGAGTTATGGTTATTATAATCAGGGTAAGAAGGGTCTCGACCAACAAAGCCATGCATTAAAATCCTCCTTTTCGACTTCAGAGTATGTGTCTACTGTTTCGCACAGCAATGAATTTGACTAATTACAACTTGTCAAATCAAGGAGTTCTGTGATATTTTTACCAAGGTGTAAGAAGGTTCGACCAAACCTACCCCTTTGCAAATAAACTATCTCCCATTATTTGACTGTAAAAATTATGTGTCGATAATTGTTTCTCGACAGACTGTGATTCCGCTAATGAACACTTGTCGAACTAGGAGTTGTGTATTTGTACAAGGGTAAGAATGGTCGCGACCAAGACTTTGCCCCTTTAGCACAATTAAACATCTCCCTTTTCGACTTAAGATTATTGTGTTCGAAGCAGTGTTTCGACACACAATGATATCGAACGTAATTAACCTTGTCAGAATCAAGGAGTTGTATCTTTACATTGGTGTAGAGAAGTCGTCCGATCCAAACCACCCTTTGCAAAATACGCATCTCCCGGTTTCGGACTTAATTAATGTGTCGAAAGCAGTATATGTTGCGACACACAAGATTGACTAATACTTGTCGAATCAGGATTGGCTATTTTATACAAAAGGGTAAGAGGTTTCGGACCAAAGTGTACCCTTTGACATAAATACAATCTCTCTCTTCGACAACAAAAAATGTTTCCGACACCCCTTGATTCGTGAGATCAATATCGTTCGAATCAGGAAACGTCTATAAACAGCCAGTGTGTCTCCCCAAATGAGTAACGCAATGACTGAAACAGTACTGTAGGGCTTCGCCCGCCTTAAAGGCAGGGGGCGTGACCTCGAGCTTCAGATGTCATCGGTAGTTGAGCCATGGAATCCGCCTGTATGAATGCGTTGGTACAAATAGAGTGTCACGTCGGAATTTGAGGGGATCGGCCACACGTGCCTATATAGGTTATTCAACGGACGGCCGCCCGAAACATTGGTGCGCAGAAAAAAATTAGATGGCCCCAGTCCAATCACAGTAACGCAGTCGTGGGTATTCGGGGACATTGGTACGATACAGATCGTGATAACCCATCGCCGCATGGTGCGGCCCTCTACTCGGCTCTCATTTTGTAGTTCCACAAATCTATAACTAATGAATTTCAAAGAGAGCTATTGTATTGCATCTTGAGAGCACACTATTGCATAGGAGTGAGGTTGCTATATAGTGTAAAGCACATGACTTACTATAATGGACGCAGATCACTTGGATGTACTAGTCCAATGTTAATAATGGGTGCATTAGAAAACCGGTCGTCCAATGATTATCTTGACTCTTAATGTGGACAGCGATCTAATTCCGGTCTTGTTAAACAATATATACAAGGTGGTAACAGATTCATATATAAACAAGATATGAAAACAGAGGTTAGTAAGGCATAGTCATAATATAGTATGTATGTCCTCCGTCACTTGTCACTGCACACATCAAATATTGTTACGAATCAAAAACTCAAAGGAGTCGCCTTTCGATTTCGAATTGCTAGTTGCAGATCAGAACAAACTCGTTAGTTATTGACAATCACACAAGTATATACATGAATGAAAAGCCAAAAACCATGGAAACAACTGAAAATATGAATTAAAGATCCTACATCTTTACATGAATACGTATTAACAAGATGGAGTTTCCTCAATTGCTTTAATGAATTAAAAACTCAAATATATTATGGTTAATCAAATTAAAGAGACAAAAGGAATTGAAAAAGAGTGAAGAAAGGTTTTTTGGTGGTATCTCAGATTTATACCCTTATATTCGCTTGTATGTTCGAAGCGAATCTGATGCTTTGAATTGAAACCATGAAACAATGAAAATATGAATAAATCCTATAATTTACATGAAACGATTAACAAGGTGAGTTTTCGCTACATTGAATTTACTTGAATTAAAACTCAAAATAAGGTTAATCAAATTAAAAGAGGACAAAGGAATGAAAAAGAGTGAAGAAAGGTTTTTGGTAGTATCTCAGATTTATCACCTTATTCGCTTGTTGATTCGAAGAGATCTATCGATCTCTTGAACATGAAAAATGCGAATGGTTTTGAGTGTTTTGGAGAGTGTATATGATGTGTTCGTGACTCGTGTCTTGTGAAGTGTGAAGTTTGTGAGTCTGTGAAATCGTGTGAAGTGAAGGTCCTAGTCCGTGTATTGTGCGTAGTTCCCGAAACTGGCAACAAGGCAACAGGGTATTTTAGGCACGAGCAAAAACGAGGCCGAAAACCGCTGCGTATCTATCGCTAGGGTTAATGAGCGTATTTACGCACGGTGAGGAATCGCCGATACTTATACGCTCATCCCGAGCGTATATACGTTCTCCTTTCCTTTAGAAATTATCGGGCAAAAACGTGATGTTAAGTGGGCGTTATACGGCAGCTGAGGAGCGTATATACGCTCGCTGATGAGCGTAATACGGCTCATCACTCTGCGTATATCGGTCATCAATACTTCGCATATACTATTTTCCAAAAACCTCGGATATGTTTTGATTTCCTCACGAGTTTATTCGTGATTTCCTTGCCATTCGAACGCACCTCAGCACCCCTTGCTTTCCAAGCAGGGCTCTAGAACAATATGTATCCTAGAAGGCCACAATTTGTCGGAGTATTTTTCTAATTATTCAGCTGTATTTTCACATGCGATCTGCGTCATTAAACGTTGCAAAATTCATTAGAAAATCATAACAAAATTCAGAAAAATAATTTAAAATATTGGCGGATTCAAGAAAAATGTGTGACGCACAGTGATGAAATCATCAAAAAGCACGAGAATCGCCAGTCTTACTCGTTTGAAACCTTTTGAAAACCCTTGAGCTTTATCGAGCAAACCGAAGGAAAATATGTTTGCCTTGTAAGTGACCTTTGCTCAATAATTCCGAGTATGACCTCACGATTTCCACTATTCGTGAGTTCAAAGCTCTTTTCTGAGTCGCAAACAAACTCGAGGACCGCGTATGTTTCACTCACGGATTACTCATTTGGGGGACACACATTTTCAGGGTGTCTAACATACCACGTTTCGTGATCAAATTTGTTTCTGAAAAACGCAGCTGAACTCCAAATAAGCCTATCGATACGTATGTAGTCATGCTTCGAATCATGAGGCAAGGGTAAAATAGAGGGCAAAAAGTATTTCTTTTATTTATTTCTAACTTATCTTCTATTTTTGGAATTTTTCTTTTTAACTTTAGGATTTTTTACAATATAATTTAACTATGATTTCCATAATTTCCAGTTATTTTTGCGATTCACACCAGTATTTTTAGATTATTTTTTCTGATTTTATATAATTTTTCTATGAATTTATAATATTTACAAAATCAAATACGCAAAAAATACATAAAAAATCATAATAATACTCTAAAATACCAAACACATACATGGAAGTTCTAGAACCCCTAGAACCGTATTTTATTGCAAAACGGGGGGTGTCTAGGTTACTCCAATACCGAGCAGAATCCGAGAAGAATCAAGAAGAATCGATTTTTTTTAAAGAAGGTAGGAATAATCGAGCATATATACGCTTTGAGAAGACGTATATATGCTCCGTCAACGTATATACGCTAAGCGCTATATACGCTCGTTTTGCCCTTTTCGTGCGTATCTAAAAACCCTCCTTGCCTCATTTTCGACAACTTCACATGTTGCTAAGCTTCATACTCTCTTCACTTTCTTCACTATACACTCTCTTTGCTACTACAAACACACATAATCGAGTTCAGTGCTCTTATTGATCGAATCGACGAGCGAAATCAAAGGTATAACTCTGAGGTTGCTCAACTTAAAACCTTCATTTCGCTTTCTCTAAACTTGATCTAAATACTATGTATGTATATGCACTATTGTTTGAGTCACTCTTTGTTTTTTTTGTTTAAAAGTAAGACCGAATTACGTGAATCACATTAAAGTCAGATTAATTATGGCAACTGGATTTTTTAGGCTCCTTGTTTAATATTGACTAAACAACAAAGTGATCGCCTTATCCATTGTAGAAGTCATGTTGTATAATAGTACCACTAGTAACCTTTAGGATTAGTGCGCTAACAAGCTTAAAATTGCTATTGTTGCGTGCATCTCAATAATCGTGTTTGAATTGAATTACAATGAGACCGAGTAGAGCCGCTACATGCCGGGCGGATTGGGTCAAAGATTCAATTCCGTACCATGTCCTCGAACCCCGAAGCTGGGTTACTGGATCAGAACCTGGGGCGATGTTTTGGCACCAACGTTTCGGGCGTCCGTGATAACCTTATAGGCCACTGGTGCGATCCCTTACTCGACAAACACTCCCCAACACAACTCACACATCGATGTAGGCCCAAGTCCCCGCGGGGGCCACAGTCTATAACGTCGAAGGCTTTTTAGGTTTGAAAATACCCATCTCCTATTTCGAACAAGTGAAAAGCAGTCGAATCCAGGGGATGGACGAATGATCTCCTCGTGTTTGTAAAATGCCCATCCCTCATTCTACTATAAGTAAACAATATCGAATCCAGGAGCATGGACGAAGCTATCTATGTTTGAAAATACCCATCTCCTTATGTCGACCGCCAATAAATAGCGAGTCGGAATCTAGGAGATGGTCGAAAACTACGTTAGGATTTTAAATATCCATCTCTCTGATTCGACTGCAAATAAAAAAGTGAAACCAGGAGCATGGTCAGAGTGGTTGTATTTATTTATAAAAAAACTAACACTTATGTAAAATGGACAACCAGTCGAATCGAGAACATACTTGTTTTCCTTCTTCTTCTCTTTCAGGAGTCTCATTCGACTCTGTCTCAACTCAGCATAATACTCAACGTCACCCAGTGCCTTTCTTCTTTCTGGGGAGTTTCCTCTTGCTATATACTTCAGTCGGAGGAATAATAGTCTAGTATCGTCAAGATAATGAAACAAGTTTCAAATGAAGTTAAATTCTATCCGGCCACTCCTAGGCCACTATCGTTCATCCCCTACGAGAGTTGAAAGGCTTCCAAGAACAATGAATCCCATATATCAATAGTGTCAAAGACACCAGAATTTGGGAATCTTTTCTGGTTTGGGCTTTTTCACACTTGCCACCGTTTTCCCGAACAACTCCATGGGTATACCTTGCCGGTCCTTCATTTCAAACAAACTGACCCACTTGATGTTTCTCATCGTCATATCAGGGAGGAAGCCTTGTCATACCAATGGCCCCAGAGCTTCGACGATGCTGGCACACTTGTTGTTTATATCCCCATGCACATCGCTCTTCTCAGTCGCGTCCGTAAGATCAACAAATCTGAGAATTTCAAAAGATTAAACCGTGTTATCCAAGGACTCGCCCTTGTTGGGCTTGTCATATGCAGTCATGCAACCTTTTGCATGTTCAATTTCAAACTCCAACGCCATTAATTGTAGGTTTCGACTCACTTGATGATATGTACACAAACCATGACCAACATATGGTTCCCACTTCTTGACGGCACAAACCACTAAGCAATTCAAAATGTGAAGGAAGGAGTTAGGGGTCCGTTGGAAGATGCCGATTTCATAAAATCGAAGGAGCTTGCCGAGAAATTTGTTAATGGGAGGTCGAACCCCATAATCTAGGACTTCCAAGTATAGGGGATGATAACCATATGGGCAATCAAGGACTGTCTGTCCAACTTTTGGAATGACAAAGTTTTGTCGAGGGGGTAGGCAAAAGTCATGTCGAAGAGTGATGGCCATCCATGACAGTGTGGCATGAACCGCAAAAGAACTTCTCACATTGTCTGGCGCCTCCTGACCTTTCGGCACGTAGAACTTGACTTTCCTAGAAGTCATGGGTTTAGGGGTTGGTGGCTTGTCTTCCTCCTCCGATGAGTCACTACTGTCAGATGATTCATCCTCAGAATTCACCATACGACGAAGAYTCATCTTTGGGAGAGTCCTAGTCGTTCCCTCTCGACGCATTGACATATTTTTCCATCTTCACTTCTTCCTCTTCACTTGAGGTAGAAGAAATGGCTAGTCCGAATGGGCCAACCTCTATATCATCATCATCTTCCAAGTTCTCAGTAGAATTGGAACGGCTCGATATTTTTGGCGGTGGCATGGTCTGGCCTTCTTCACAAAGCACCAGTTCCGATGCCGTGACTTCTATGGTTATGTTTTCGCTAGAAGCCAATCGGCGTGTCTGTTTTTTCCTTGCCATTGAGATCTACAATCTAAAAGAGGCAAGAACGTCGAATAAGTTTCAAACCATGGTATAAATCCTCATTTTGTGATGTTGGCCTGGGTATYATCACACCCCCCAACACCCATCTTAAAGGGCATCACTCTTTCGATGGGTAGCAGAATTAAAGAAAAGAAAAAAAGAGAACCAAGGGGAAAGTCTAATTACCTATTCGAATGAAGGGACGCTTCGACACTCTACTAAATCTTTRGACTTTGCTGGTGATGCTTCAGTGTTGTCAACAAAGGGAAGTCGAATGCTCGGCAGTAAAAACACAAATTGTAGAGAGATAAAGAAGAGAGAAGTCAGAGAGAAACGTAATAAATGACTTTTTCTCTCTCCTCAGAGGCTTATATAAGGGGGTTAAATTTTTAC
>SNQN01010114.1:0-20867 GCA_008642245.1 Bassia scoparia
CCTTAAGTGAAGAGTTCGCTTGTTCATGGGAAACTTTAGAAATTTCAGTCATATAGATGGACACTTCTCGCTTCGCTTGTTGCTTCAGACCATTGTCAATTATTTGTTGTACTTGTTTGTATCTTAGATATTTGTACAAAGTGTTAGGCTGTCATCATAGAGACTTTGTCTAGAAGCTTTGTATACACTTCCATCAATCAAAATGAACCTTCTTGGTAAATGAAATACAAGTCTTTGTGTATCGAGTACCATTCTGCTTTGGCATGTGAATTCTCTTTCAAATTTTTGCTTGTGGTTTCTAAGTTCCAACGTGCAGTTTCTTAAGGAACTAGTCTTCGACTAGTCTTCGACTTCAAGGTCACCTTCGACAAAAAAGAGTTGTCCTGTTTATTTTTAGTGCCGAAGTCGCAGTTTTCTTCTTCTGGGAACTTAACCTTGATTCAGGTCACTGTCCCTGTAGTATATGTGGCTATCTTGGCCGAATGGACTACACAGAAGAACCTAATGTGGCGATACATACGATCTCAATGCGTAGAGTAGTTGTATGTACTTTGCGAAATAGTACAAGTTTAATAGATTCTAGATTGATTGACTGGGCCTATAGTGGTAGTCAAGTAAATATACTGAATTGCTTAAACTTGGATTGAGTCAAGAAATAAAGTAAGTTCCACCTCGTGGATCACATTCTAACCATATCCTGTTTGCGAACCAATCACTCGAGTTTAATTTAATTCCTGACAAGCAGATTCGTGCGAAGTCGGTTCCATCGTTTAAAAGAGTAGCTCGCACGTCGCAGACTTTGCCCTAGTATGAAGATTTGTGCGGTCGTTTTCATCGTTTTTTACAAACAGGTAGCTGCTAGGCGCAGCTTGCCCTATAGGAAATTTGTGTGGAGTCAGTTTCCATTGTTTTTTACAAAACGGTAAGCTCAGACTCGCAGTTGCCTAATAGGAGTATTGTGCGAGTCAGTTTCCATCGTTTTTACAAAACGGTAAGCTCGCACGTCGCAGCTTTGCCCTAATAGGAAGATTTGTTGCGAGTCATTCCATCGTTTTTACAAAACGGTAAGCTCGCACGTCGCAGCTTGCCCTAGTAGGTGGATTGCTGCGAGTCACATTTTTGCCAGGTGAGATAGCTCAACGTTATCGGCGAAGCTTAGGTAGTGGAGTCTAGGTACTTGTATATTTTGCAACTTGTATAACTTTATTTCACTGTTTTGGCAAAGTTCTTGCCCTGTTTCTGCCGTGTGAGAGGCCACTTTGTCTGCACTTCGCAAATCTTAGCAGGTCGCTTGCCTGTAGAAAGCTTGTGCGAGGCATCTTTGTCGATTTGAAGAAACGGTGAACTCGCTCCTCACACTTTGAGGGTCGTTTGCCCTTGAGGAGTTGGTGCGAGACCATTTTGTAATAAATCACGGTAAGCTCGCACTGCGCATCTTTGGGACAGCTTGCTTGAAAGGGTGGTGCGAGCATTTTTGTCAATATTTAACGGTAAGCTCGCACTCGCATTTCTGAGGGGGGTTTGCCCTTGAAAGGGTTGGTGCGAGACCATTTTTGTCGATTTTTACAAAGGTACAAGCTCGCACTCGCGTTTTTCAGAGGTATTGCTCGTCACGATATAATCCAGGGAATTGTTCCTTCGCAAGTGGGACACTTGCCCCTTTTGGCCGCTTTTGCCACGCTAAAATTCTAAGTGTTACATTGATTATTTGGGGTAATTTTAACAAAGTATTGAACTTGTTTAATCTCGTTTTGAGAATCTTAGGGATAGTTTATTCGTTTGAATTTACGTATGCCCATGGGGGTTGCCCTGTAGGTATGACGCAATGTGAAGTTCAAAGTATTGAAAGGTTTTCATCATGATTACTTCAAGTTTTTTACAAGTTTTGAGCGCCTTCAGGTCGACTCAGACTTGTGATTGCGAGTGCTCGCTTGGCAACTCGATTTTAATGAGCGCCTTCAGGTCGGCTCTGTATGTTTGCTTAAACATAGAATTCCCTCAAGTTGTCATATTCCATGTGGGTGAGCCGTTGCCCCGCGCATCTTCCAGCTTGTAGGTTCCATCCGTAGCACCTCAAAATATTCTGAATGGCTTCCAATTGGGAGTCAACTTCTCCTCGCTTAGTCTACCCGTGGATTCTCTTTCTCAACCAAGGTCTCCCATTGGGAGGCCTATGGTGACGGACGCTTGTTGTATCCCGGGACATTCTTAACTGTAAATCTGTTGGCGGAGGAGAGCGTTGCCGGATTTCTGGAATGAGATCAAGATTGCATTTCATTGGCTTCCCAATTCCCTTTTCTGTGACATCACTCGAAGCGTTGTTCATACATTTCAATGGGTAGTACGTACCGGAGCCAAGACAAGTGAAATGGAGTTTCTCCCGTGGAGGTTCTTTACGTCGTCCGGATCGACCATAGCACATTGTAGTTCTATCAACCCACAAACCATAGCATTGTCCAACTTCTTTTTGAACCCATTGCTGATAATCTTGTTTTGAAGGATTCAACCTGGCGTTGGCGTGAGGATGAGCTAGCAGAGGCAAAGTGTGCCGTGATCCTTGATCGATAGCCAATTCGTGAGATTTGGAATCGATTGGGGACATTGTCAGACGATAGACTGAGGGAACCTATCGTGTGATGATGTTCTTTTCAAAATCCTTGCACATCAGGCACTTGATGTTTCTCTTGTTGGCCTCTACCATTTGGTGAAGTAATCCACGCCACAATCAAGAACTTCTTCTGCCCTTGGCGCTTGCGGGAAAGGTCCGAGGATGTCCACCCCCCACTTGCAAACGGAGAGTGGTGAATAGCACCAGGAGGACAATGATTTGCTGGACGTTGGTGGATTGTGAGCATGAATTTGGCACTTGTGGCATTTCTTTACCAGTTCACACATCTCTCGCCAACGTAGGCCAATAGTACCTGTCCTAAGGGTTTCTCGGCAATGACTGGCCCAATGTGAGAACCCAGCTGGCCTTGGTGGATGTCGTCTAGGAGCTTCTTTGCCTTCTCGGAGTTATGCATTTGAGTAGAGGATGGGAGAATGTATTTCTTGTAGAGCGGCCCTCCAATAGACAACCTGTATCTCGCTCACTATTAGCCTTTTTGGATTAGAGGTAAGATTCTGTTTTGCTTATATTCATGATCTCGTCCATCCAATGCTTCTCGGTTGATGTAATGGACGTCGCGCTAGCTCGTTATGCTCGTTGATCTTTAAATTCCCAGAAGACAGACTGGAGAGGTCTCTGTAGCGGCTAGCCAACTTGGACAAGGAGTCGGCTTGGTTGTTTTGACCTAGGCACTTGCACTAGGTGAAACGGTCACACCTTCAATTCCTTTTTTTCCATCTCCAGTATTTGACATGTTATCAGCGGGCCTCGTAACTCGCATCTAGATTGACTTAGACCAGCTGGATCGGACATTGGCATCTATCTTTCGTGCCCCGCCGTTACAATCGATCCTTGCCACCAGCGCCTCGTATTCGGCTCATTGTTGGAAGTTTGAACTTGAACCTCATGGCATATTCGAACGTGTCACCCTCCGGCGATTTAACAAGATGCCTGCACAGCCAGTTTGTGTAGACGAGCCATTACAAATAATGTCCATACGTCGCTTGACGTTTTCGATTGGGAGGAGGCCTCGTTTTCCACAATAAAATCTTGCCAGGGCTTGCCCCTTTATAGCTTTTCCGTGGTTCAAGTCCAATTGAACCCGCTTCATCAGCTATTGCACTTTAGTCCTTCCAGAAGACCCGCTTAGTAGAGGTTCTGATTGGTATGATCGGTGTAGCACTATCCTGTGTGCGGCAAAGTAGGGCGGAGCTTCTTGCTAGCCATCTAAGTGCCACCCAATTTCAGAAGTGGGTAGCGCATTTCCGCCCTTTGAGCACGTGGTCACGAAGTAAACCGGCAGCTGTGTTCTTCCTTTCGGCACTGGCACGGCCGACAGAGCGTGTTCGGACACTGACAGGTACAATATACAAAGTTCCCTTCCATGGGCTCACCAACCTTGGAAGGTGTGGAGATGTTCCTTCAGCTTACGAAAGGCAGCTTCTCTCTTCGCTCCATCAAACTTGGCACTCTTTCTTTATTGCTTTAAAGAATCATTGGCATTTTCCCCAGTTTTGAAGAAACCTGCAGCGCTGCTAAAACCGTCAGTCTCTGGACCTCCCTTCACGTTCGCGGTGACTGCATATCCAGGCAGCTTTGACTTTGTCGGGGTTAGCTTCAATGCCCCTTTCATCACCAAGAACCCAAAAATTTGCCAGAGTTACTCCGAAGAACACTTCTTTGGATTCAATTTATGCCAATGTGTGCAGCGTATCAATGTCTCCCGTAAGGTCCCTGGCATGATCCTCCCTTCTTCTTGCTCTGATGAATCATGTCATCAATGTAGGCCTCCACATCCTTCCAGCTGCTTAGCGAAGATGGTGTTTACCACTCTTTGGAAGGTAGCAGGGAGCATTTTCAGACCAAAAGCATTACCTTGTAACAATACACCCATTGTCAGTGACAAAGGTGTTTGTTGTCTTGGTCTTCCTCCTTAAGAGGAATTTGATGAAACAGATAGGCTAACGAAGCTCATGGCCGTGCCTGCTGTAGGTCTACTAGCTTGTCGATTTTTGAGGAGTGGGAAGCTGTATCCTTGGACAAGCCTTGTATCAGATCAGTGTGTCAACACATCTCGTTCCCATTTGGCTTGGAACTAGGACTAATTTTCACCACTCCGGTACTGGCAAGGACAATAAACCAGCGTCTAGCAGCTTTTTAACCTCTTCATCGGCTGCCTTGCTCTGACTGGCCCAAGGTTCTCTTCTTTTGCCTTTATGGCTTGCAAGTGGTCAACATCCAGGCTATGTTGGGCGATCTTTGGATCCAAACCGGCATCTCCTCTGCTGAGAACGCAAAACTTTTATATTCCTCGCAAGTCCTTTACCCTTTGCCCAGCTGGTCATTCAAAAGCATCCCACTTAACGTTCTTCCTGGAAGCGTAGGGTCTAGCTCAAAATCTTCTTGTTTGCCTCCTGGCTCTGGCCGAGAGATAGAGGCGAACAAGCCGTGGATGGCCATCATCTCTGGTGGGTTCCATGGACATCATTACTCGCGCAGATTTCTTTTCTGGAGACCTTGTTTGCTTCGAAGTTTCTGGCCACTCGCTATCCTTGCCCCAGCAGTGGCTTGACAGTGTTAGTAGCACTCTCGCTACTTGCTGATCTCCATATATGTGCAACTTGCCTCATCGCTGATAACTTCATCAGATCAGATGAGTGACCAACTGATTCGAGCGTTGAGCGTTGGCCTGCCAATGATCACGTTGTAGGCTGTCATGTTTTTGACCACCAGGATTGACTCGTCAGTGCCTACAAACGCTTTCGCCGCCAAGGGGGGTGAGAGTGACTACTCACTGCTGAATGATACCACCACCAAATCCTATAATGTGGATATATGGCATGGCACCAAGATCATCATTGTTATTTGAGCTTTGTGAAGACACTCAAAACTAATGATTCAGAGGAGCTTCCGTGTCAATGAGAATGCGGCGAACACGCTTACCCACTTCATTTCGCCCGAGAGGGTCATATGAGGGGTGCTACCTCCCCACGATCCTCTTCGCAGATAGAACGTCTGGGAACTTCTGCTCTTCTTCCTTGTCCAAGTCATTACTTTTGAGGAGTTCTAACTAAGTCCAGGTTGCGCCTGGCAGTGGACACCTGCAGCGAAACCTCCGGAGATCGTGTGCGACTTCCAGAGTCAGAATGCTCCTCATTTGGGGCACCTCCGTAGAGGGAGATTTTCAGAAATCTTTTTATTAAGTAGCTTCTTTACCTTGGCCTTGGATGTGCCGCGATCATAGTGCGTCGCAAGAGTGAGACAATCATCGGTGACATGTCAGGCTCTTTATGGTATTTACAGTATTTGCATTGTCCCTCTTGTCCAGTTCAGTTTTCAATGGTGGGGGGTCATCGATCTGGATCTCGACTCCCTACCGTTGTAAACTGAGGATTTTGGTGTATATCAACTAGCGAGTGTAAGCTTGAATTTCTCTTCTTCCTGGCGCCCTTTTGGGATGTTCCCTCCTCTCTATGTTCCAGGTCCTGACCCTTTTTGTCAGACCACGCACTGCGTGTGCTGGCTGCCTTGATGTTTAGAGGAGGGGGGGATTACTTTTCTTTGCCTCTTGACGGCACAGACCTTTCAGCGTGGATCCATGCTTCGGCCTCTCGCATCCTATTTTAAGTCGCTACCCGTTTGTCTGACATCTGAAACTTGAATGGCTAATCTTCGTCCAGGCCCTTGTAAAAATTTGCCAGGATCACCCTGTCTGGCAGGTCTGGGGATTTGCAGGGTCTCGTTATGTGAAGCGCTTCAACTAGCTCCCTCAACCTTTCATTTGGCCGCTGTTGGATTTTCCCCAGTGCAGGCTGCTTTTCTGCTCTGGCGATGTGCATGAATGGTAGTGAAAGACAGCCACACTCATTGAAGTTGTGGATTGAACCCGTTGCAGGCCGTGACCACTCTGCGCCAGGCCCTTAAGAGTGACTGGAAGTATAACCAGGTTGCTTCATCAACCTGGGTGTCAGATAAGATGCTTATACAGCAGGTGATCATCTGGGTCTGTAGTTCCATGTAGATCATAGATGGAACTTGATCTTCTGGACTGAGTGCCATGAGGATAGATGGAGAGAAAGGTTCTTGTAGTGAGGGAAACGCGTGCATTCCCCTCGTCACTCCATGGGACGTTTTCCATGGCCCCTATCCAGTGAGCACCGCTTTGGTGACACCCCACGTTGGGGATCTTAACTCAGGCTCCTGGCGGTGTGAGGCAGGAGTCGTGGCAGATGTTACTGTGGGCTGGACGTGTGTTCTGAGAGCGGTGGGAAGGGTCGTACATACTGGCGTGATCCAGTCAAAGAACGTTCCTCGTCATACCAGCGGTTGTTTAGTCTTCGGTCCTTTTCTTGTCCAGGATCAGCCTGGCATCTTGGTCTTCTCCCTTTTGATCTCAATGATCTTCCTGGCGTCCATGGAAGAAGTTTCGCGGTCTTGCTCCTCCTTTCTATGAGATCCTGACGTCCTCAGGTTGTTCATGAGAAGAGTGTCATCTTCCACATAGGCTTCGTCAACACTATATGGGCCACCCTGGCAGATGTTCCCTGGTGGCGGTGGTTGTTGTCTTGGCAGGCTTTGGAGTGTCACGATCTCCTAGCCTGGCCTTTCTCGTTCCAAGGGAACGTGTTCCGTTGAACATGCTTGCCTTGCGGCGTTGGTTTTTACCTTGATGGTCCGGAGCTTTGGAATACAGGTGTTGTACTCCTCTGCTTGAGACTTGCAGGAGTTCACTGCCGTCACTTTACTTGCCAGCCGCATATTTCAGGGCATTCTCCGCTTGGAGAGCGTCTAATCTACTCTTCAGTTCCTCCTGCTGGCTGAAACGAGTCCAAATCTCGTCCACCCTTTGCAATTTCCTTTGAAGAATGTCATGCGAAATACGACTATCCAAGTCTTGGAGGACAGTTCAGGTTGTCTCCAGCCACTTGAAGTGATTGATCGGCGGTGTTCTCGCCATGAGGTATCTCCCTTCTACAGAGGAAGGGTGTGATCGTCCTAGTGGTGCTATGAGTCTTCTGAAGCCATTTCTGATACCTCCCCACAGACGGCGCCAAATGTTGTAGCAAGTAAAATGTCGGTGACGTGGCCTGGCTACAATTTCCCTAGCTTTGGGTTGAGAGAGGGTGGAGGCTTCCCGTCGATGCTACACTCGGGAGAGCTGACCTTCTATTGCACGCGAATTGTTCTTAGCCTTTTGAACCTCCTGGCTGAGAAATCTCGCGCTGGCACTGCACAAAGGAGAATAATCCTTTTGGATTATCTCCCTCCGATGCTTAAAGTATGGAGTTTAGGGAATTAAAGTGCCAAGCTAGAGAGAGAAGTAGTTGGGAGTTTGCAATAAATGCTAGAATTATGTTTTTTTCTTGGTTTTGGGGTATTTATAGAGAATCCCTCAAACAAGGAACACTTGGATGGTGACACTTGTCATCCATCCGTGCTTTCGAGCGTTCCTTACTACCGCTTTGGCGTGAAACGTCGGTCTCGTCCGTTTGTTCGGATGTATACGTGGCGTTGCGACTCGCTGAATCGTTTGACGGCCCGGATAGCATTTTGGGAAACGTAGCATCGTGGCGTTTTACCGACTTCTTCTACCGATCACAGTTATATTTGTATTGTTGGTTTCTAAACTTGCAGTTGGCTTGGAAGTTGCACATCACAACGAATTTATTTTCGAACTTTGATATATTCTTTTCGATTTTCAGTGTTTTTCATACAAATGGTTTGGAAGTGATTCTTACTTTGTAGTTTTTTAAGAGTGTATTGACATAAAAGTACATGACTTTTTTGAAGTAAATTTTAAAAATGGACTTTGTTGAGGACAAAGAATTTAGATAATATTGAAAAGCTCAAATAAGAATTTTCGTGTAGATAAATTTTGAAGTGAGAGTCTAGTTTTATAGGTATTCAATTGAAATTGTTCCATCTGACAAATCAGTGTTGGGAGATGAAAAAAACTTAAATTATAATTTACAACAACATGTAGTAAATAAAATTTTAAGTGTGAAAGTCTAGAATAATTCTTCGAGAAGATGAAAGAAAATGGTAGGGATACATGAAGCTTATTATTGTTTATAATCTAATTTATTTAAATAAAGGTAAAAAATTGTGTAGCATGTATGGGCAAGAATCAAGAAGCTTTTGGGAGAGAAAATAGTAAAGCTGGGTTTTACTTTGTATAATTACTACGTACTATAAATTCAATTCTAATATCCAATTTGCACTTAATGTTTAAAATATGTATGTTAATGAAGAAAAACTATTCAAGTTTTACAAATGTAAATTAAAACATATTAATTATAAAGTTAACTTCAAAAATATTTTTAATAACTTAAACCATTTTTCAAAATGATAAGAAAGAGTAACAACTAAAAAATAGATTATTTTTATTGAAATCTAGGAATTAATTAATAAATATATTAACTATAAAATAGTAGAATAGAGGGGAAGTGGGAGGGAAATTAAATGCATTGATTAATTGATTAATTGATTAATACGAAAGTATATAATATAAATATAATATAATATTAACTTTGAATATAGAGTTAGACTTAGAGAGGAGGGGCGTTGAGAGGGAAATTAAATGCATTTTAGGAGGGAAAAAGATATTTTGTGGGATTGTTTAGTTATTTATATAGATAGTGACTCAATTCTCTATATTCTTCAATGTGAGATTCATCCATATAACATTCCCCTTAATTCATACCGAATACTTCATATAACGTGAGACAACACTTGTATCGCATTGTAGATATTTATGGCTCAACAAGCCTCACTACGCTCGATCGAAACCTTCAAACCTTATCCGCGTGGCTATTATATCAAGGAAATGCAAATTAACCAAAGTAGTGAAACTCCATGACCTTAATTGAAGGCTTCGACTTCACCAAGTGACGAATCTATTATTTATTTATTTATCAATAATTGTCATACGTAATTCCAATGCATGTATATATTTAGCTTATAGGTGCATATATAATGGGCTTTCCCCAACTTACACTTTTAGAAAAGAGAATGTTAGAGAAAAACTTATTTTATATATGTGCATTTTTTGAGTACTATGCAGTTGCCAAAGATGGTCATCAATCTTTTCAACATAATGCTTTTTCTTGTTGTTTAGATAACTAACTACTTACATGATGCTCGATAAAGAGACATTAAGTTAATGATAACATTATTCTTCAACCCATGAGGAGATACTAAGTAGGATCAGGGTATGGTTCAGTGGAAGCATCTCCGCTTTCCTTAGTATTGGCTAAAGATTGGACATTAAGGTGAGGTATTATCCCCCTCTAGTGTTGATATCTCGAGATAAGATCATTATATGGTCCACTCGTGTTAGTCGTGTATCTTTTTGCTTAAAAAAAAGAGTAGTCACTAAGCTTTAAAGAGCATTAGTAGTAAAAATAAAAAAAATCCTCATCACTCTCTTTCCTACTTGCTCTCTCCCTCCATTCAATTTTTTCTCAAAACTCTTACTTTTCCATCACAACAATAATAAAAAAAAACTCCTAAACACTCTCTCCTACTACTTATCACACCATACTACACATCATATTTTTTTATATATTTTCCCACTATTATTTTTTTATATAATAATTGTTAATTTTTTTATATAAAAATAAAATTTATTAGAGATTTTTGTGATTTTTCAAAGTGTGTAAAAGTATAGCAAAATGGGTATCTATTTATAGATGGGAAAAAAATAAGAACATTGGTAATTTTTATTTGATTTTTTGAATTTTTTTAATGGTCGAAAAATACTTTAAACGAAAAATACTAATTGTATTTTGTTGTGGGACCCGCAGTTACCGTGCAACTTTTCTTTGCTCAACATTTGATCATTTTTGTTGCTGCTCAATTGTAAAGAAAAATATGCTTACTGTTATGATCCCTATTTTTTGGTCTTTTTGCTCAACTTTTAGCAATTTAGCAAATTTTTGATCACTACTACTAGTGCTCTTAAGGCAGAATGGTCTCAAGAATCAAGACTCATTTGACTATTTGAGTGTGAGAACACAACTTTTTGTTTTTTGACTTGCCAAACAAGTTAGTGAAATACCATAACCTTCAATTGAAAGTTTTGAGTTTGCATGAAGTTACAAATTCATTATTTTTGACTTAAGTTATGTTCTTTAAAACTTATTTTTAATATCAAATGATTGAAATAAGTAGATATAAGCCGAGGTGAATATTTTTCGCTAATTAATCATGCAATAATGTCATTTTTTAGTGTAACCTATTTTAGCTTATAGAGTTGTAGGTGCATGTTGGGTTGCCCTCCAAAGTTCACTTTTAGAAAAGAGAGAGTGGTCAAGAAAATCTTGCTTTGTATGTGCATTTTTTTTAGTACACAATGCTATGCAATTGCAAAAGATGGTCTTCAATCTTTTCTACATGATACTTTTCTTTTTGTTTTTTGATGGATAACTAACTACATACGTAAGTAATGTTTGATAAAGAGACATTAACATGATAACATTATTGTACAAACCATGTCTCCATGAGCAACCACTAAGCTTTGAAAAAATCATAAGGCAAACCCTTATTTTTCATTTTTTGACTCACATAAAATCGTGTCGAAATATAAATTAATCCCTAAAATGTCTTTTAAAGAAGGTGAAATTTATGCGTACTCCATTTATTTTGAAATATTTGTTGTGTAAATTTGAAAAAAGAACAGAAAAAGTATTTAGGTATATATGGATTATCTATATACCGAGTTTCTACTAGTTTCTTTGATGAAATTGTACTCCTTCAAGACTTGAATTAAATACAAACAATGTTAAAAAGGATAAAGACGATGAAATTCTTATAATATAGGCTACACATTATTGAACTCAAATTTAGTGTGCATATTTATTTAAATACAAGTATAAATTTCACATCAATCCTTTTCATACTTCATATATCTTAGCATTTTCATATATAGTTCCACTAGATATCTTCCAACTCCTCCAATGTCGTATTACTATATATGTTCTGCTATTAAATGTTCAATAGCTATTATGGCATCATATTAGGGGGCAAATAATTGATTAATTGCCGGCATTTGAATTGCATTGTCCCATAAATGGATGAAGAATTATTAGGTTACTAGATACTTGCCCGAGCAAATGCTCGATTTTAAATAATATGTATTTATTATTCTTATAGTTATAAAACATCTCTGTTTTTAATAAAATACAATTTCTTAATTAAGGTTATAAAAAATATTTTACAATGATGTATTAATCAAGCACGTTTGAATTATTATTTTCAAAGCACATTTATTATTTCTTATACTCCGTAATTGTTTTGTTATCTTTTTTATGCAATAATTTATCAAGATAAAATAGGAGGGAAAAACGAGATAGTGGGGATGGTTTTTTTTGTTGTTGCGAGAGAGTCACATAAGGGCAYGTAGATATTTACAACGGGAGAGGGGAATCGAAATATGAGAATTCGAATCCTTGACCACAAGGATCTAAGGTGGAGTTGGAGTGACTACTCCAAAGTCCAAATTAGCCAAGAATTTGCAGTTATAAAGTTAGGCAGTGCAAAAAAGGAGTTAGGGCATAGGACCACAGGATTGGAAGCATTGGCGTTCAATGTTGGAGTTATTAATGCATGGTCATGTATTCACGTATGAGGAGTATGGACCATGGTGGCTAGTACAGTGAACAGTGATAGCTATGGCCTGGTGTGTTGAATGGTCACATATCACTGATATCAGAATTATTATGTGTATAATAATTTGTGACACCTTTTTGCATTTTACACAATCTGATTGCTCCTCTTCAACAGACGATACCAGGTTTGTGCTACCACACTAGACTACAATTTAGGTCCATAACATTTGAGATTTACAGGATCTCCCCCGTACAATCATTCACTCAATTCAGAGAATGAAGAAGATTTTTGTTTGATTATAATATCTTATCTTTGTGCTTCATCCGTATCGGTTTATATGTAACGATTCCCAAAATATGTTGTGAGGTACAAAATAGTCATTGTTGCAYAATAAATCCATACGAAAGGAGCATTAAGAAGTTGTAGCGAACAATATTAGATACTTTTTTATGATAAATGCGTTTAATTTGCTTTATGAAGAGTTGGTCTTCTATAAACTCGGAATCGTAGTGAACAATATGGTCCCCGTGAAAAATTYCATTTCACACAATTTGCATTTGGAGATGAACACTTGTATTTTTAGACATAAACATATGTCCGAAATCATGGTGGACCCAGATAAACTTAAAAATTTGCGCTATATAAATTAAAAGTGTTTTGTGAAAATTGTGTCACACACACAACTTGACCCYAACCCGACTCAAACAACTAGAACAGTATAATATATTAACTTTTTTTTCACAACGGGTCGGGTAACGCTATACATAATGATAAATGTGGCATAACCACACAACGACACATGACACGATTTCAGTGGGCCACGTGTCCTAAAAAGGAGAAAGAAGATTATCTTGTTTGAACTAGAATTGTGTCATTTAGGGTTTTACTCTAAAATAAACCTTGAAAATATGTCTTTTTAGCCCTCCGGCCCAATTTTTATAAAGCCTACAACAATGAAAYACCAATGTTATTGTACCACATGACACTATATCATTGGATTTCCATTGATTGCCCAAGATTACAAATAGTATCATTATTACACAATTTTTTCTACATTCATACAAACAAGATAGGGTCAATTTTGCTTCATATTTACACCTTTAATTGTGATAATTCTTACTAATGTATAATTCCATATATTTGACTTATAATAAATTGTACATTGATAAACGTGAAAAATAAAAAATAACACGAATGGAACTAAAGGAGTAGTATTTTGAATGTTCTGAGTTATCGTATCATTTACATAAATTAGTACAAAAAAATTCAATTTTAAAAAACTTATTTCTTTTGTTTCATAAAATTCATATCATACACAAGTTAATACAGAATTTGAAAAATAATAAAATTAAGGGAGTGATAAGACTAAAACACCAATTTATTTATTGGAATGAAACAATTAATAACTTACATTAAACAATTGTGCGGTTTATATTGTGAATAAATAGATCTGTTAATACACACCCATATAAATGTGGATCACCACACATAAAAATTTGAAAAAAAAACAACATGGATTTTATATAACTTATCTTAAATATATTGGAAAAATATCAGCATATATTGTACAAAGTAAAAAATTTCGCACCGTGTAAATGTTGAGTCTCAAATAATGGACATAAATAAAAAAAATATCATCAAATTTACTTTTTTCTTTGCTAATTTAATTTTTATTAAATAATATATTTTTTGTGTACATTTATATTTAATAATATAAAATAAATAATTATTTTTAAATATATTTGGTTAACGTATTCTTTTAATTTTTCACTACTAGAAAAAACTTGTTAATTACTCACCCCGTTACATTTTATTGACAGTATTTAAATATTTACTTGTCTCAAATAATATAAGTGTTGTCAATAATATGTAACGGAGGGACTAAATAAATTTTAAAGGAAAAAATGATCAYACTAACTACTCCCTCTATTCCTTGAAAATGTAGTCATTTGTGTTTATTTCACTAATAACAAATGAAGAGAATATTATAAATAGACATATAAATAGTAAATGACCAKAATTTTTTAGAACGGAGGTAGTATGTGGCACAAAGTGTGCAATTAAATTTTTATGGCAAATAAAGCTCAAATATGTTACCGAAAGTTGATTAAAGTTACAATTTCTTCATATTTGTGTGATCTAATTTATATCAAGTAAATAAGTACATTTTACAGAGTATAAGTTTTGTTTGTCATTCTAAAAATAATGAAGTTGGTAAAATAAAATTATGTACGAAATAAAAACACATTGTTTGTGATTCACGCACGCATCGCGTGCACCAAAAGCTTATATCAAATGCTTTCGAAAAAAAAGGTGTTTATATCAAATAAATCAACAAACACTATTGTAGGCGTGTGTCCTCATCGACCTACGTCCTATGTCGATTTTGAATTGTTGGCTTGAGTCACAGATCCTGCACGTGAGTGCGTTGGGGGGTGTTMTCGATAGAGGGGATCACCACCGTACCTATACATGTTAATCAGGGACGCCCGAAACATTGGTGTCAAACTAATGACCCCACTGTTTGGTATGGTAACCAGAGTGTGGGTTCGAGGACATGGTACGGATAAGATCTTTGACCGAGTCCGCCCGCATGTAGCGGCCTCTACTCAGTCTTATTTTAGTTCCTTAAATCATAATCATTGAATTGAAAGAGCCAACCGATTTGTCCTTAAAAAGCACACTAAAAACAATACAAGAGTTGATTTCTATTAAGCATGATCACGTCGAATTAATCAAATTAATAAGGTGCCTAAATCCGTCCGTCCGTAAATTCCGGTCTTGATTAAGCAATCGAAAGAGTCATAGGCGCAAAGATCAAGGATAATATATATAGAAATCAAAACTCAAATATAAAAACAAATCAACTTACCTTGTATCGCTATCAACACAAAAGAAAACAAAGGTTAGTATCAAAGTTTTGCTTCCAATTGAGTTACTTATCACAACAAAGAATATTGTTAGCATTGACATTTATAATCAAAACGACTGCTATAAGTCGAAGGCGATTGAAAACGAATGAATTTACATGATTGAAAACCAAAAGCAAAACGAAATTAAATGTATTATATTAACCAAAATTAATAACAAGAGAAGTGAGAGAGTTTGATTGAATAGCCTCAGAATTTGTACCTAAATCCGCAAAGATACAACTCRGAAAGCTGCAATGAATTCGAGGGACTTTTGATTTTGAAAGTGGTTTGTGTTTGTGGATTGATTTTGATTGAGAGAGACTTTTTGAGAGCTTTGAATTGCACTTCGTATGATGGTATTCGTAGGTGTTCGATTAGGCACCGAGAGCATGTATTTATAAGCYTATAGGGAAGGATAGATAGCAAAACAGGATCGTATATACGCTTAAAGGAAGCGTATATACGAAAACCAATTTCGTATATACACTAATATGAAGTGTATATACCCTCATGTGTTGCATATATACGCTTGTGAGTTTCGTATATACGCTTGGAGCTGACAGGGCTGCCATATCAGCTCCTTCGTATATACGATTCTGATTTTTTTTATCTATTCGTATTCCATATTTCGCATCTGTATTTTTGGATCTAATTGCTATCTGAATTAACCTTTATCTACTTTTGGATAAACTTAAAGATCAAGATTAATCTTCTAGAATATTACGGATCATTCCCAAATCATCTGGATTTATCCAAGAATTTCTGAATTTATTTATTTTCAAAAATTATTTTGCAAACTTATAAAAATCATAAAAAATCATTGAAAAATCAGAAAAATTATTTAAAAATACTGGCGAAATCAGAAAAGTGAGTGAAATCAGATGGGAATGAAAAATCTTAGAAATGACCTTTAGAAATAATTCTAAAAAATCGTTTTTACTAAAAAAATGCCCTAAAAATAGAAATATTTAAAATAAATATTTTACGCCTATTATTGGGCCCTCGGTGTATGATTTCAAACTCAACTGTAATTCAACTCATGGAATAGTGTTTGATTTATGGATTTTGCCACAGATTTCGAAATCAAATCTATTTCGTAATGTCGTACTTTTCCTCATCGGCAATTCAATTTGMGGAGACATTTTTAGGTGTTGACAACTACATATAAATTAGAACGAGAAAGTTCATCTCTCAATATGATCCAAATCTTAAGATAAGGGTATCACCCTATTTTTTTTAAAAAAATAAATAAATTACTATCATCCTATATATGGGTGAGTAGAAAATRCGGGTACCCGGTACCAGAATCGGAATCGYTCCGGACCCGTCGATTCCGGAACCGAAAATGATGTAACTGTGTCCGGTTTAGGGTCCAAAAAATGGGACCCGATCATAACTGGTTTCGGTTTCGGGTAATAAAATTTGGGACTCAATGCCTAGTGGGTACCCGGTGGAACCAGTGTAGGTTCTGGGTACCCAGTTGGTTCTAATTCTGGTATCGGATATCCAATGTTTGAAACTATTATATAAGATAATTCTACTCTTTTTCTTTACATTAAAATCCACTTCCTTCTTTGTTGAACTATTCATACACTAAGGATGCAAAGAGAATGATTCATGYGCCTAAAGATTATTTTTTACAAGCTCAAAGATTATTTCCTTCTTTGTGGATTTTATCACCGATAGATTGTTGCAAGTATGTTTCAAGTTGAAGGGATTATTAAAGATTTTTTTTACAAGCTCAAAATTAATTTACAAAAACAAATTATATGAAATCGGTCCCGGCGATTCCGACACCGGTTCCTAAAACTTAGGAACCGGTTCAACGAGTTTCGATTCTAGATTTTGGGACCCGCCGGTTTCGGTTCCCTAAAAAAAATCGAATACCCGGTCCCGCTCACCCCTAATCCTATATTCTATAATAAGCATGAAAATCCTTGCGAAATTCAATGGAGGAAAGCATTGCATGCATCATCAGATTCATCACCATCAATTCTATCAATGTGAGCGAAATCTCAAGATAATTAAAGGTTTCACCAATTTTTTAAAACTAAATTTAAATTCAAGCCGAGCCATAATGAGCCGAGCTCGCATAGTTTACTAGCAGAGACTGGGCTCGCATAATCCTATGTATTCCTATGCATGAATATCCTTGCGAAATTCAATAGGAAAAGCATCATCGCCATCAATTCTATCAAGTGCCATTACTAAACCAATTGCAAATGCAGCATCAAAGCCAGCTTTTAGATTCAGACTGAAAACATCTCTTCCTAACATTATATTTCTTGTGGGCTCCACCTTCCTTTTCATCTCAGCCATTGATACTTTGGGACTCTCATGATCGGACGGCGTAGAAGACACGTGATATATGGTGCAATTTCTCTCACTGTACGATCCCTCAATCTGGTACGTCCATCCACTATGCTGCACTTGCACTGTCACGCTTGACCGTCCGATGATGGTTGACTTTTTGACGTTGAAGATGGSTTCTTGTTGTTGACCGTCTATTTTTTCACCTTTATATCCTTCCCATCTTTGATGAAGTGTCAGTCTCTGTATCATGTTCCCAAATATTAGTAACATGATTTTTTTTATTACTTTCTCCGTTTTTTTAATGGAAATTTTTGTCAAATATGGAAATATCAAATTAGTGGAAACTATTATTTCTTTCCTTTTTTGCACGTCATTTCTTCCTATATCTCTCTTAATCACATGCCTCACTTTCTCTCTCTTTCACTTTCACACTCACAACCAAATTTTGCCTAGGAGTCCGAGTCACTCCCAAAATTTCCACTAAAAAGAAATGGAGGAAGTATTTTTTTATATACAGATCTATGATGGCGTGGCTGAGAATCGATTTCACAAAATCTCGAAATCGAGAGGGGGAAATTATTAACCAAAGAATAAACCTTAGTTAGGAGAGTAAATCACATTATTTAACACCTAAACAACCAAATTAACAGAAAATCATCACTAAGGTTATGATTAGGAGACAATGACACATAAACGAGGTTGTGGTTATAATCTCTATTATATAAGTCAAGGGGAYCAATGGTGTCCCCTATGAAAAAATCATTCTACCCCTCATTAAGTTAGCTTTTTAGAAAAGTAATTTATGAGAATTTTTATTTTATTTCCTAATTTATAATTATTTTAAGGATTTTTTGGGAATAAATACCTAGGTTTGGCAAAATTTTGAAAATAAATACATAGTTTCAGGATTATTTTACTTAGATACCTAGTTTTGCCAAAAGTTTTGTTGATCGGTACCAACAAACGTTTTTTTGCCAAAAATACCTGATAGAGGGGTTAAGTCATGGGACACGTGTATTTTTTGTTTTTTTGTCTTTTTTTTTTTCCTCCTTTCACGTGTTCCCATGCCCCCCTTTACTCCCTTTCCTTCTTTCTTTACTCCTTTTACTCCAATTTCTTCTTTAATTTCTGACATTTTTTCACTACTCCTCTTGCTATCCACACAATTTTCAAACTTCAAACAGTAGAAATATACTTCCCAATTAAGCTTCCACGCAAGTTCTTGATTATAAATACCTAAGTTTGGTTGTTGGTTTTTTTTATTGCAAAGTTTGAAAATCAATACCTAGGTTAATTTCTTTCTTCATCTCCTTCTTCTTTTTTTTTTTTTGAATTTTCTGGTTTCGTTGCTCATTTTGTAATTAATTTTGCAGGTGAATTGCAACAATGGTGGTGAAGTGCAAAAGTGGGATTTTTGCTCGCTTGCGTCGATCTTCGACGACTCTGAACCCATGAAGGCGTTTCTGGGTGTGCAAGTTCTCCAATTGGATGGAGAAGAAGGTCGGATGTGGCTATTGGGAGTGGATTGACCACCAAGAGGAATGGCAGCAGCTCATCATCAACGAGAAATCGTGGGAGATCAGGTCTTTGCAACAACAATTGGACCGTGCTTTGGAGGACAACAGGATTCTAAAGCAGAGTTGCTCTTGCGGCGACTCGGGCCAAGAGGAAGGTCGAGACAGAGGGCAGCAGAGGAGTGTTGTCAATGTCTTTTTGGCAAAACTTAACCCCTCCGTCAGGTATTTTTGGCAAAAAACGTTACAAGGTACCGATCAACAAAACTTTTGGCAAAACTAGGTATTTAAGTAAAATAATCCTGAAACTAAGTATTTATTTTCAAAATTTTGCCAAACCTAGGTATTTATCCCCAAAAAATCCTTAATTTAATAACTACCATAATGAATCAAAAATTCAAATTTTAATTGATTGATTAACAAAAATAGCCCTAAAAATAACATTCTTCAGTTAARTCTTAATTGAAACCCTMAATTTGTTCAATTCCTCAATCAATCACTATAAATCTACAAATAAAAATCCATTAATCCCATTAAAACTCACTAATCAAATCTACAAATCAATCCTTCAATTAGTCAATAAATTTCCTAAATACAAATTTTCAATAACATAATTAATCCCATCTTTTCATCAATTTTCTCCCCCATAAATCAATCAATCACTATAAAAATTCATATAAATAATCTCATAAATACATAATATAAATACTCACATTATTGCATGTTTTTTCTATAACTATACTATAAAGTATTTGCATTTGAAACTTTTCCAATATTTTTCCCTGTTTTCTTCTAATTCTAATATTGCACGGAGTATTGTGTTTGCAACTATTTTTATTTTATGCTTTTTCACGTTTTTCACATTATTGTTTATAAGATTTACGTTTTACATGTATTATTGTTTGATAGAAATTTTATTTTAGTTTGTTTTTAATTTGTTTACTTTTGAAAATTCCATTTTCAGTTTTATAGTACTTATCAAAATTAATATTTGTTTGTCATTTTGTCATAGTGTTTATTTAAATCGTTTATATTAAAACTCATCAATCTAATTTGTTGTTTTTAAAAATTAACATTTACGGTCCTGATGAGAAAAGATAAACTATTYATAGTCGCCAATTAGAATTTCTCTAATTTTTGAAAAAAGCTTATAACCTAATCTTGATTAGAGTTTTGACTCTTAAATACAATACAAAAGTATATATTCTCCATACAACATACAGTACATAATTATACTCCTTACATAGTTACATTAAGGCCGTGTTCTCATAGTTACTTCATTACTTTTTTTCAATAAATTTTGATAAAAAAAAAGTTCAGTCCAATAAAAATAAGTCCAATTCAGAAGAAATTTTGTTGAGATTTCGGTAAAAATAAGTTCATTTCAGTGCTAATAAAGCCAAATCAATAAAAATAAGTTTGATCGGTTATTAAGTAGAAATAAGTTCATCAGTTCAGCAAAATTCAGTTAACGATAACATGACCTAATTCAGCTGATACCCGTGTTACGATATAATAGTTTGTTCAAGTCYTATTATAATTTCCTACTAATAATACGATAAATCAAAAGAAAGTGTAATAAATGAAAATATATAAGTAAATTGTGCATAAATATCATTTTATAGATTATTATTTGATTTGTATCTTATATTTTCTGCCTTTTGACATTGTATAAACAATCTAGATGAGTTTGGTAAAAAAATCTTTGTTTTGCATAGTGTTTAAATGGATTAGTAAAATACTGGTATTTTGGACACGCGATGCGTGCACGGATTTTTAAAGTTAATTCATAATCCATCCACCAACAAATTCTTCAAAGTTTAAGCAGCTAACCTCTAGTTTTATTGCATCTTAGCTGCTTTTACCCCCTTGTGTATATCCAAAAAAACCCACCGCATATAGTAGGTGGAC
>SNQN01010117.1:0-22989 GCA_008642245.1 Bassia scoparia
TAATGAATTTGGACGCTAATTGTATAATTATAATGAATTTGGATACTAATTATGGTATGACCGTTAAATTTATACTTTGCGGTCTTCATTATATAAGACACGATTCTCTCTCACCCATAAACATACAAAAACACAGTTTGTTTTCACTATGTTAAGTAACACGGAAGCATGTCAAACTACTTCAATTAAATTTTATTTGATGTGTAGAAGCACGTGTAGCGTGCACATAATACTAGTATGTATATATGTGATGTCGTCCTCATCACATATCTATATATCTGTTGTACGGAGTAGCAAGTAAAACGTGGCGGACTACAATATTTRCTGTGCTGCAGGGTTGAGAGAGGGGTGGAGGCTTTCCGTCGGTGCCACTCTCGGAGAGTTGACCTTTGTTGAACAAATGTACYAACCCCAGTGCTTCCTCCTGTACGTCCAAGTCYAGGTGTYTCCTAYCACTAGTCAACGCCCCTAGCACTTCCAGCTGCTTAACACTTCTTCGTGCTACAYCTTCCTGACACCTGTGTGCACAAAMGAGAACAATCATATTCGGATTATCACTCATCCGATSCTTAAGTAAGTACGGATTTAAGGGAATACAAAGTATTAGGTACATCGGATGCACAATAAATTTGTTGTGCATCAGATTATAATGAACATTTTGGTTAATATAGTAARCCTTTTTATCAATATAGTGACCCTTATTTTTTATCACTATATTGATGTAAACTGAAATGAGTCACTATATTGATATAAAGAGTCATTATATGCTTGATGCACAATAAATTTATTGTGCATCTGATGCATACAATACCTTATGGTTAAGGAAATAAGAGTGCTAGTTAGAAAGAAAGTAGAGAGTGGTGCTCTCAAGTTGGTTGATGTGTATTAAATGCAAAAGCTTAGGTGTGTAATAAATGAGGTTTTCGGTGTATTTATAGGCAATCTCTCAAAACCCTTGCATACCTTGGATGTGTGACACTTGTCACTCATCTTTACCATAGATCATCCATTTCTATTGTTTTAGTGTACAAATATCTGATTTTTGACCCGTTTCGAACCAGATTAATTTTATACGTAGCGTTTGCCACGTAGATCACTTTGATCCAATAGTTGAAGAACACGTGGCCAAAGATTTTCCTTGACGCATCAATATCTATCTATCTCTCTATCTATCTTTATATATATCTATTATCTCTGTTATATAGGGGAAGGGGTGAGGTGTAATTGTGATAATTAGGGCTGTGCAGAAATTTGCGATTCTGATTTTCCGATACGATATACGTTTTTCTCCGAAAATACGGACTTCCGATCTGGTTTTTTAAAATTCGGAAAATCGGACCGGATATCCGGTTTTTAAATTCGGAAATCGGATAGYATCCGGACTGCAATTTATTTAATTCGGATATCCGAATTTTCGAATTATAWGTAAAATTGAGCTTTTAAATTCGGAAATCGTATCGGATATACGGTTTTTAAATTCGGATATCCGATTTTTAAATTCGAAAATCGAATATTGAGCCAAAATGTTTGGATTTTAATTAAAAATTGGTATTATAAAGCTCCAAATCGGATTCGGATATTCYCTTTTCCGATCCGATTTTTTCGGAAATCCAGATTATTCGGATCGAAATCGGAAAAAAAAGATTTCCGAAAATTTGGATCGAAATTTTTCCGGTATCCGGTTTTTACAGCTTCCTAGTGATAATTAGTGATGGCATTTTTGTAATATGGGTAAAAAAATTGCTTTAAATTTGTTTGCATTTATTTTGATACGGACCAAAGTACAAATGTTGTGTTTTTTTTTTAATATGGAGGGAGTAGTACAATTTTGCATTGAAAATATATATAAATATTTTGATAATTATTATTTCGTAATTAGGTTTAAAAAAATATAGGACAATTTGTCATAACTATCTTAATTAAACTTTTTTTTTGTAAAATACTACAGAGTATTTATGATCTTACATTACGAGATTTTATCCATAGCTACCTTAAATAGTCATTTCTTTAATGACTCATACCAAAACTTCCTTTCAGGTTGACCAAAGTTGCACGTGCATGTCTAATTACCTACTTCCACCGTTTTATAATAGATGCAACGAAAAAGTATTATTTGTGAGATATAAAAAATTCATTTGTTGCATATATTTGAAAATGGAGGAAGTAAATCCCCCCCCCCCTCAATTTTGCGCATATTCCCTACGGTCTTCCATTTCTCTTTCATCTCATACCTTCCCTCTTCATTAACATCACACTATCAATTAATAGTGCAAGGTAAATGATGAGAGAGAAACATAAGTTTGGAGGGAAATTGGGCAAAGATTGAAAAAACACAACAACATAGGTCACATGAACCTGCACATGCAATTTGATCACGGAAAACTTTAGTCAACGTTGAAAAAAAAAATTAGCATGGGTCGACAAAGAAATGACTAATTAACGTAATCATGGACAATTCTATTATATAAGTGAAGGAGGAGCAATGATGTCCCCATTCGAAATCTCCGTTTTACCCTTATACCTAAAAATAATTACAAAAAGTTAAATGTAAACATAAATTTATCAAATTAAAATTCAACAATTCAAATTAAAAGCAATCAATACATTTTTCAAAAACCAAGTTTGACAACAATAAAATAAATTCAAAACTTACCATATTCAAGTACAATACTTTACTTCCACCAAAAATTCATAAACTAATGAATTGAATAAGTTTAATATATACTTTTAATAGCAAATTCGCAAACATATTAAAAGGGAGGGAAAACAATGTTGTTTGCTTTGTGTATTGGAGTCTTTAATTTGTATATAGCTTTCTTGATTATGTATTTGACCATTCTAATGTGTACTTTGTATGCAATTTATTATTTATTATTATTATTATTATTATTATTATTATTATTATTATTATATATTATATTATTATTATATTATTTATAGAATATGCAGTCTATTCTTTGCTGAGATGTACAAAAATGATATTGATTATCTACCAAATAATACCAAAAAAAGAGATGACTAAAGAATGAATATACACGATCTTCTACCATTACTCAAATATAGGAGCTCTTATATAATAAAACAAGAAAATAATGTTTTGTATCTTATGATTTCTTTTCTATTACAGAATTTTTGTTATGCATTCATATACACAATAATGACGCCACCTACTATAGGCGCGTTGTTTTTGGATACCACAAGAAAGTAAAAGCAACTAAGATGCAATAGAATTAGAGGTTAACTACTTAAACTTTTGAAAAATATGTTGGTAGATGGATTATGAATTAACTAAGATGCAATCGACGCACGCAACGTGTACATAAAATACTACTCCGTAGTATAAATCATAATAGAGGGAGTGTTTGCAAAAAAAAAATTAAATAAATAAATTTAATTCAGGTAATTATGGACAAAATTCCAACAATAATAACAAAAAAAAATCTAAATGATATATCACACGGGTATAAGAATACTTGTGTCAGTTGTGTGCATAAGAAATAAGATACTACGGTAGTATATTTGTAAATTGGAACAGACTTTTTGTTTCGGTATTAAGCTTACGAGTTTCCTAGGATAAATCATACGTACAAATCACTAAACACTAACTAAATAATACAATATAATACCCCTAAAAAAAACTAAATAATACAATATAAAAGTATTTTGATACAATTGAGATCAAATGTATGACCTTTACTTCGCTTTTATTATGAAATCATATAAAAAAAATTGGAGATACTTATTTGAATTACTACTCGTATATTTCAAACATATTTTATGAAGAGAAAATACTTTATAATAAATTGGAAAATTGTCCACAACTCCCATTAAAAAGACTACCTTTGCGAATAACTGTCATTATTTGAAAAAAATGTCCACAACTAGCCAAGAATCCCCTTTCTTTGTTGACCACTATAAAGCGTGTTTGACCACCGTCAAAGGGTGTTTGATCACGCCAAAGGTGTTTCCAGCATTGATCGGCCAAAGGGCGTTTCCAAAGGATGTTTTCAACGTTGATGGAGGTGTGGTGAGGAAGGGAGAGGTGAAAATAGGGTGATAATAGGTAGGGATGAGCGGACTGGGTACCCGGTATTTTTTAGGGAACCGGACCCGAAATCGATTGGGTCCAAAATCTGGAACCGGAACCGAAATCAGTTGAATCGGTCCTTAAGTTTTAGGAACGGACCCGTTCCGAGACTGGGTACTCAATTCAATAATTTGTTTTGTAAATTAATTTTTTGGCTTTTAAAAATAAATTTTTAGGCCCATGAATCTTCCTCTTGTATCCTTAGTGTATGAATAATTCAACAAAGAAGGAAATGAATTTAATGTAAAGAAAAAGAGTAAAATTACCTTATATAACTGTTCCAAACATGGGTACCCGGTACCAGAACCGAACCAATTGGGCACCCAAAACCAGTGCAGTAATATACAAATTACATTTATAAAAACAGTTTAAAGTAATAATTTATAAGTTATGTATTACAAATTAATATAATGTTGTGATATAACAGTTATGATTAAGTTTATTACTTTTTTTTTTACGGGAAACGAACTAAATTTATTAAGAATCAAAATTACAACCGGGAGTACCTCACTACACACGAAGAGAATCATATTTTAAAAATTTTCCATTATTCAATATAAAAATTTTAAAAATTCATTTTATTTGATCTTTATTAAGTGATGTTAAATGATAATTTATTTAAAATGGTCATTAATAAATTTATATAGTCAATACCACTTTTTTATGGTCACAAAAAACAAAACAACTTACAAAGTACAAACATCTTTTAGAGGTAAAATAGACATTTTATGTGGATTTCAATATAAATTAAATTACCCTTAATGATATTTGACACATAAGCCATATTTAACTTACTTGTTTAATATGACAAATTTGAAAATGGAAAGTTTTTTTTTTATTTCCTTAAATATTGAATTCATTAAGGGGTATTTTGATTTTTGAAGGGGGACCCATCTTACTCCCTTCACTATATAATAGAGATATAACTATAAAAACATTTGTTGAAAATAAAACCTTATTTTAAATACTCCATCGTTCCTAAATAGCACGCATCCAATGCACGTTTTGTTGATTCATTATTTTCAATATTACACTACAAAAATTATAAAATTATACTTCGTATATTGTTGTAGTACTCATCGAGACGAATCAAAAAAGACTCCACATGACTATATTTTGACTTATATGTTAAGAGAAATTTAGGAACAAAGGGAGTAGTTAAATTTTAAGATATTAAATTTAAGTTTAGTTTAGAAAAAATTGTATTTTATTTAAAACCGAGCATATGCTCGGGGATTATCTAGTAAGTTAACAAAACAATGCCCCGTGTACTGTATGTATTTAGTGTGGAGGGGAGAGGCAGGGATGGTGGTAACTGGCAAGGAGGCAAACAGCTGTCTAGTCCCATTGACATCCCTAAAGTGTAAAATCATCATTGACATAATTACATAAATAATAATAGGAAATCCTTCGTTCAATTACAAATATGCTTTAATGAAAAATACAAAAGGAGGAAAAATAATAGGAACATTAACAAACCTGTTGTACTAACACAAGAGACATACTACTAAAGTACTAACAAGAAATTAAAAGTTAATGACTTAATGTTAGAGTCTTAGAGATGATTATACTAATTTTCGGAGGCTGCGACAATGAAGCTTCTTCTTCACCCATGAAGGAGACAGCACAGGGCTTGTCCGATCGCGTGGATGATTATTTCCATCCTCCTCCTTATCATCTCTGGATTGAGATCCCATTATTTCAGTTGGCAACAGCTTGACTCTCCAAACCTTGAAGGTTTGATCCAAGCTCGCACTATACACCAAGAAACTCATAGCAAATTTGTCATTCTGCAAGAACGCAGCCAAGCATCTTACAGGCCCTCTGTGCCCTTCAAGAACAGCAAGGCATTCGTGACTCCCTCCTCGTACCTCTCTTTTCCATATCCTGATCGTTGAGTCCTCTGATCCACTGATCAACAGATTTTCAAGGGCCACAAGGCAATGAACTGCAAATCGGTGCCCTTGCAGAAAGCTCCCTTGGCCATAAGTGTACCTGCAAGAAGGCTCTTGCTCCCAGTAAATAATAGATCCATCCGATGATCCTGAATACAAGAAGCATTCTTGTGATAGTGACACACTTAGTGCCAAAGCATAAAGGGGGTATGCATGATAAGTTAGGACCTTGATGAGAGCGTGAGAGTTCTCACCATAAACCCTACACCAAATCTTGACTGTTCCATCTGAAGAGCAAGTATAAAGATAACCGTTCTTCTGGTTAACCACCATGTCATTAACATTCCCTCCATGAGCTATAAAAGAGTCAACACACCTCTTCTCATGTACCCTCCAGGCTTTAACAGTACTATCAAATGACCCAGTATATAAAATCCCTTCAACATGATAGAAAGCCATGCAAGAGATTTTGTCCTTATGAAGCGGTGTAATGCGGACTGAGGAAGACTTGTATTGTGAGGTAATTGGCCTAGAGAAGAAGTTCATTAAGTGGTTAGCACTTGGTAGAGTAGTGACCTTCCTAGGCCTAAAGCTATTACCACTACAACTTCTAATGCTCCACACCCTAACCTTGTGATCTTTGTGCGAAGTAAAGAGTAGTTCCCCATGGGCCACCATGGCTCGGACTTCACCAGAGCTTGCATGAATGTAGCCTTTGGCTTGGCAATCGAGGGATTGCCATGCATGGACTCGGCGACTACAAGAGCCTGTTAGGACTAGGTCTCCTGAAACAGCAATAGAGTACATGTTGCCATCACGGTGGAGAGAGGAAATGCAACAGTAAAGAAGGGAGGGATGACATGGATGCGGAGTAGATACAGGAGAGTGAGACCACAAAGATTCAGGGCTGTCAGGTGGCAATGGGGAGGCTGTCTCTGAGATGAATTGGGTGCAGGTCCCACTGCTATGGCGAACAGGGGTATGGTTTTCATTAAGGTGGAGATCAGAGTAATGACGGAAGCTGGGTGATTGTTTTTCATCATCAAACAAGTTGGAAAGAGTACTTTTGTGACTAACACTGACCTTACTGTGGTCCATTATTATTAGTGCAAGGGAAAGGAGGAAGATAGAGCAGACTAGCAGAGAACACCAAAAAAATTCTAGTATGTAGATTCAGGTTTTGGAAGGCATATACCATATAGCTATATAAGCCTGAAACTATGAAAAAACATGCATTGAAACAGAGTAAGAAAGTATGCTATGAAGTAATCATTGATTTAAGGATCGCTTCCTTCGAGGATATTTATAATTGTATTTCTAAATATCCTTGCTATTATATGGATTATTATATGGTGTGCTTATGATGATTGGTTGTTGTGGCATTTAAGATTGCAATTTATGCTATGTAGTTTAATTTTGCCCCACTAATACTATATCCAATTATTTATATCTATAAGACAAAAAAACTTATTCAGTGCATTATCTCCCATTATATTATGTACCACAAAACTAATGCAACACAAGAAGCATAGAAGAGACAGTAAGATTTTGTGCATGCGTGTGCAGCTGTGTGCCACATGCAAGATGGCCAGTATGGTTCCAACTTATGCTTCAAATGCTCCATTTTATTTGAGTTAGAAGAGAACATACTGTAACAGAGTGTAATTTATGCATTCCAAATTAAAATGATATTTTAAAAATGTTTTTGTGATCGTTCATAGAAGTTGATGGACCTGAGTCACCTGACGAATGGTGAAATTGGATGAGGACAGATAAAAGGGAAATAGTAATTTAGGTTTTCATTACTAACTCTTTTCTACAAAATAGCAACTAAGAAATATTATATACGGGTRATATAAAATATTCTCTTGTTACTATTAAATTAAATAGAAATAAAGAGGAAGTATTAAAAAAAATAAGTGATAGAGTCATAGAGTAGCTGAGCTTTATTGAAAGACTGGATAAGTAGGAACTAATGAGAAGAAGAACAAAATGAATGTAATAATCTCAGTCATGCGTGGCCCAAGGCATTTAGGAGTAATAGTTTAGTTTGCTTACTCCATCTATGTACAGATATAATCTACACATGATTTTCATGCTTTTATGGCTCTGTTCTTTCTCTATCAGAGTTTCACCACAAAAGGAATTTTACACACAAACCCAATGATAAATTGATGTTTGTAGCTCAAATGCAATTATTTTAAGCAAAATTTGGAGATAAATACCTAGTTTCGGGGCATTTTTGAAAATAAATACCTAGGTTCGAGTTTATTTTACTTAAATACCTACATTCGCCAAAAGTTTTGTAAATCAATACCTACTAGCAGATTTTGACCAAAAACTTAACAACGTTTGTCTGAAATGACTTTTTTACCCCTCATTTTTCTTTTTTTCCTCATTTCCTTTTATTCTTCTTTTCTGTTGTCTGCTCGACACAACCCTCCTTCGCAGCCCCCTTCTTCTTCGTTCTCCATCACCACCGCCGCCCTCCATCACTACTATCACCCCCACCTGCAGCCACCCTGCCACCAAGAAACCATCATCACATCCATTCCTCCCTCACACAGTTAGTCAACCACCACCATCACATTACAGCCACCCTCACAACACCCTCACTCGCCGGTGTTCGATTTTGTGGGGTTGGTTTCGATTTTGCCGAGGGGCGGTTCGATTTTGCAGGCAGTTGGGTTGGGTAAGGTTTAATTTTGCGGTGGTTTCCGGTGAAGATAAGGTGTGATTTGGTGGTGGATGGTTGGGCGTTTGGTGGTGGAGAAAGAGTGGCGTTGGTGGCAAGGGCYGCAACGTCAAGTCCCTCCCTCTCAGAATTAATGGAGGTTGGAGGAGGAATTTGGGGTTGGTTGGAGGAAGATGTACACGTGAGGGAGAAAGGAATGGGGAGCCGCGGGGCCCACAACTTAACAGTTCTATTAAACTTTTGGAGAAAATCCGTTATTTGGTAGTGATCATCGAAAGATTTGGCGAATGTAGGTATTTAATTAACATAAACTCGAACGTAGGTTTTTATTTTCAAAAACGCCCCGAAACTAGGTATTTATCCACAAATTTTCCTTATTTTAAAGGATGGGAAAAAGATGAGGGTGAAAGATCGTTGTGATCATTCGATCTAGATAGGAAATTTTAAAAGATTGTTTTTTCTAGTTTTTTTTGTCTTATATAAAACTTCTTTTCTTGTTATCCTAAAGCCCTAACACAACTAAACAGAACAAAAYACTAAACAACGCGGAGAAATGATCAACCACACACTGGATTTATCATTCTCACACAAGGCTAAAATTGTATATAACATTGAACTTTTTACCTCATATGTACCACACAAAAGTTGATGCCATGTACAGTTTCAACTATATGTGAGGAATAATAATCRACACATTGTGTGTGGTATTTCACATATGACATAACATTTTGTATGGGAAAAATTGACTTCATAGGTCCCAAACTATGATCTTTTTTTTCCCCATAGGTCTACTATTGGGAGTGTTCATATTCATAGGTCCAAATGACCTACTTTTAGAATCCTTTTGAACTGTTGAAGATGGCCAATAACGACGTGCCACATAACTTGATTAACCTATACAATAATTTCTATCAAGTAACAACCCCATCAATATAAGCCTCAACAATAGTTGGGACCTATATGAAATTAATTAAAGTTTGGACCTATTAAAATAGAACAATCATAATTGGGTATTATAAAATCATTTTTCCCTTTTAAATGTCCCTCTTAAGCACCCAYGCAATTACAGAATGGCAAAATTATTAAGGCCATAAGAGGCAAACCTATACGTAAAGCACTTAAGGAGGGAAAAGAAGGGGAAGAAAAGAGGAAGGGAAGGGAAATGTGATCTCCAATTTTCTTCCAAACTTCTCCGCTTGTGGTGGAATACTTGTTATCAAGGGAAGGAAAATGGATCCCTCCCTCGTCTTCTTTTCCCTAACTCTTTACCCAAACTAAAGAAATAGTGGAATTATCCCCCCCTCCTCTCTCGCTTCTTTTCCTTTCCTTCCATTTTCTTTTATACAAACAAAGTTTTTTTTTTAAAGTAGTATTAGTCATATAAATGATGTCAATACATAAAACAATAAGCACGCAAGACTATGTCAAAAACTTAAGTCATATCCTAGCAACTGAGCTATACAGGACTACAGGTTTACCTTGCCGAAAATCAGATTTGCCCATCCAAGTCATACAGAAGCCAGATTTGAAGTTGGCTTCGTAAAWAAATGGCCTCGTCCACAATTGAGACAGTTAAAATACTCTTCGACTGCAGATGTAAGAAAAGAAAAAAGATGTGAATTAAACATCAAACTGTAAGTCTGTAACGAATACATGGAATGTAGCCAGGGGCAACAATGTAAATTCAGTAATGTCTATGTCTTAACAAAATACACAATAAGTTAACCCAGCAAAAAACTGAAGTGTCTTGACAAAAAAATACAACAGAAGAACTCGTATTATTTTGACAATACGCAAATATTTTAAAAATATCATGGCCATTTCGTCCATAGGTCATGTTTTAGATTTAAAAATTTAAAATTGACAGCAGAGATACTTCTGGATGACAAACCATACTGGCTCATCAATGAGGGAGTTAATTGAAAGTTAATGAACCTATCAACCATCATTCACATCAAACCCAGAAAGAAGACAGTGACTTTACTGCAAACTTAAGTACAAATGGAATATCACAATCTATCACAAAACCCACCCAATTACAGAGATGGGTACTGGATAGCAGGCAATCATGCAACAGTTCACTCGAGTGCCTTCAACGACCGACAGATTCTTTTCAAAGCTAAAGATTGCACTGTGTATTAACATCATCAATAGCACTTTCCTAAATTGCCAAAATATCACATATAACTTCATTCAACTCCAATCTTAACAGGATAATAATCTATAATGCAACACTAAAAATTTCTAATGAAGGGTTGCCACTTCAAGATGCTTACCATGAGATCCAGCAAATTATTATAATGCCATAAAACTATGTTCACTGTAATGCAAATTGATAGATGTGTTTGCTCAGAGTGTTTTTGTGTGCACWCAAGCATATTGTGCGTGTGTGTGCTGTGCACACTCAAGTGATAGACAGAGAGCTCCACTGGTTCATCCTCCATATGGCTTATCACTTCTTAAATTGATAAGATTTAGAACATCAAATAGACAAATGCCATTTTTTCTGAGAGCACACAAACTTGTTTTAGTAGTAAATGAAATATCCTTGCGTTTACACTCTTTACAGCATATATATTTTCACCTCTATACTGGGAAGCTCGGACTCGGCTGACCACCCTGCTGTACCGGTGTCGACACGACATGACACTGGTACCGACACGGAATACATACGGGACACGGGAAGCAAAAAGTGGACACGGCATTTTCAGTTCATCAGACCATTAAAGAATTCAAAGAGTTTTTTTTTTTACTGTAATAGTTTCTGGGAAGGACTCACGCACGAAGAAGATGAAGATAAAAGAAAACCACTCAGCTCCCAACATTAATAACTTTACACCTGTCAGCATGTAAAGAGGAAGTACAAAAAAAGAACTCGGATGTGTGTGATATACCCATACATCTAATCCAACTTCTGAAAATTGCCTTAACTAATGAAAAAGAATTGAAGTCAATCATGGAAGTATCATTTGACGAGATTGGGGAAGGAGAAATATACCAGCAAGATGCTAGAGAGACTGCAGCATCAACAGGCACAGCACAAGCAGTGTTAATTGCAAATGGAAGACGCTCGGCGATTTTATCAAGGAATTAACGTGATATAGAACTTGATTATTACTTGAAGGCCATGCTGAGAAGCAAATCAAGCTAGAGATTTAACCAACATTAGTGCAGCTACATTAAGTAAAATTTTAACGTAGTGACCCCTAAGCAGATGGAAAATCTTTTGGAAGTAGAAGGAACATACAGAGAAAAGGATTAATACTGCTAATCACTTCATTTAATAATTGGGTTTGACTTAGTTTGCAGGTTTACACCAGTGAAGTAAGGATATGCATGAAGCTAGGACAACAGAAAAACAAGGTTTGCTGATAATATGTTTCCATTCATAGAAAAGTCCTGATGCTGTTCAAACAACTATAAATACCAATAGATTACAATGCGTTTTACACTTTTACTGCATGTCCATGTAGCTATCTATTACTCTGTTAGTTCATCATAGAAAGAATGATACTTAAACAAATACATAGAGAAACAAATTTCAATGTTTTAATTAAATGTTCATGTAGGTTAATTGAGAGTTAAGAAATAGATTGAGAAGTGCAGTTTCATCGAATCATCTTTAAAAAAAATTATTATAGTAGCAACTGTAGCATAATACTGACTGAACCTTTACTAAATAAAGGCCTAATCTATCTGGTCTGGTCGACCTTTCTTGGTCCAATCTTAATAACTGAATTGCCCGAACTTTGACCGATAAGAACCCCAAAATATAGTATACAGTTAGATACATTTTCTATCAAGTTTGTAGTTTCCAAACGCCTAATTTTCATCAATATTTATTAACACGCATTCAAAGATATTCATTGATAAAAAAAAAAAAAAAAAGGGTTGTGCAAGAGAAAAAGTTATTATCAGTAATATGTAGTAGTATAAACAGATTCACAATGAAACTAGGACAGAATCATTTTGATTCCAACCGGGAGAGTTGTGCACATTAAAACATCAATTGCTACAAAGTAGACACTAATAATGCCACAACTGAACAATTCTTGTGGTGGTTGTACTTGGATTAAAACTCTGAGACTCAAAATTCAGATGCCTTYWAGCTTATCATATGATCATATCATCAAACACTAATCAAGCCTACAGGTTATTATGAGATAAGACAACTTGTGGGTTACTTAGGCTCAACTCGGTCAAAACTAGACTTGAGTGAGCCTGGCTCGAGATCGAGTAAACCCCACAAGATGTTGGTGAGCTAAGTTAAGACTCAAAAACAAGCAAGAAGCTCAATTAGTCGATTTCAAGTATTATTAAGGGTAAATTGACTAAATATAATATGTTTGCTACTTTAAAGATGCTACAGAAACAAGACAACTCAAAACTCGCTCAAGACCAACTCGAACAAAGCTAAACTCGCGTTTGGTCAAAGCTCGGTCAGATCTTGACTTGTTTGAGCTCGACCTTACTCGAGATCGGCTCAAAATCTTAACTCCGGCTCGATTCACATAGTAATCACCTCCAATCAAGCCTGTTAAACCATCTAATTATAAAAACCTTGTGACCATCATAGAACAACTAGTAACGAAAATTGATGGATATCATACACGATAACCTATCCTGACCAACCTGGCTGGTTTTGGGCTCCTAAAGCACTTCAAATGTCACCTTATCCATAATTAAATCCTTCATAGCTCCATCTTTTGTTCTGTAAACAACAACTAACACTTTAACTATCCTATATTAAACCTAAAAAGAACGAAAAATGACACATTAGAACACCAATACATTCTGAGGCGGTGTTTGGTACAACGAACGTAAATMTAAGGGATTTTTCCTCATGTACCACTGAGTTATCGCTTATTAGCACATATACCCCTATGTTTTTGAAAACGCTTCATATACCCCTGAAATATACAACGTTAGCTCAAATGCCCTTAATGTGGATGGAAAACCCAACTCCGTTAGTTTTATAATCAATTAGCCCTTATTCATTCTCTCAGCTCATAATAGCTCTTTAATTATCCAAATAAAAAGAAAAAAAATCAAAACTCATCTGTTACCTTATCTCCATCTTTAACTAGGAATTCATAAATCATTTCCAACTTAAAATCAAGGGTTTGTGCAGTTAATTCTCACCACCAATTTCCTCAATTAGTCTTCATTGCTACTTTATTTTTCGAACAAATGAAGCATTCAAAGAGAAGAGCGCAACACCTTCGAGAAATCGGCAGAGTAGTAGTTCGAGCAACAATCGATAATTATTATGGGTTGTGGGTTGCCATTCGTAGGGTATATTCGCAGATTCATGAGGCAAATTCGATGTGCAAATTTAACACCAAATTCGAAGTGCCTCATGATAGTATGATACTAGGTTTACTTGTTGATTTCGTATCAACTAGTAATCTCTTCCYCTCTTACTTCCATTCAATTTCTCCCATTTTGCTTTTAGATTTCACTCTCACTTGCAATTTCTTTTAGTGTTTGGTTTAATTTAATGAGAGAGGGATTTTGATGGGGTTTCTGGGATCATGGTGGTTCGGATCTGGTTGGGTTTGTGGTGGTTAGGGGTGGCTCTATTGTGGTTGGGTTCGTAATCGTTAGGGGTGACTGGGCTTGCAGTGTGGTGGTCTTCGTGGTGGTGGACTGGTGTTCATGGCTAATAAGTTATTTTGGGTGATTAATTAATGTTAATAGGGTGTTTAGTGTTAATAGGTTATTTTAGGGTGTTTAATTAACTTTAAATATAATGAAAGTTAACAGTGTTAAGTTTTCTGTTAGAGTAAGGGCATTTGAGCTAATGTTGTATAGTTCAGGGGGTATATGGAGTGTTTTCAAAAGTTTAGGGGTATATGAGCTAATACGCGATAAGTGAGGGGTACATGWGGAAAAATCCCTAAATGTAATGGAGATGATTTGGATGGGAAGCAAAAAAGGTAATAATAAGTATTAAGTGTCACCTTTATTAGTTTTTAGGTATCCTAATTCCTAATGTAACAATTAGAAAGTTAATGATTGAAGAAGGATAAAAAAATGATGGGAAATTTCCCAGGTTTGAGGTTTGAGGTTTGAGGTTTGGCCTAACAACTCTAGTACACCTGAGGTTTGGAAAACGGATCAGGTAACCCTGATGTCATGGTATAATATCTCACATAACCCCGCCGTTACTTTTTCCGATAAAAAAGACTGATGTCGTTACTTTTTTACCCATTTAACATTAAACTAYCTAATTAACACCTAAAAAAATAAAAATAAAAAACACCAGCCATCTTCCTCAGTTCCTCTCCTCGTTCTCTTCCATTGTATTAATKCCACCARTGTTACTCTTCTTCCCAATCTTCATCTTCATCTTCGAGTTGCTTCATCTCCTCTTCCATGGCACCATTGCTACCATCCTCGCAGCTTTCTCACTCCTCCAATCTCCTCCACCTTAGACCTCCTTCGCCTCCCCCAACACCCATCACCTTCATTTCGAACACCACCACCGCAGCAGGTCGAGAAGCAACGAGGCAACAAGTGAACCAAAACCAAATTTCCACCATGATTTTGGGGACGATGGAACTTCAAATTAGCATTATCGACTCCAATTGCATATTCAACCTCAATTCCAACGCCATTTGAAGAAATTAGATGCTAATTGAAGAAAACACGCACAAAAAACAATTTCTATTTTAGCATTACTTGTTTGTGGGTTGAATTGCAATTTCAGTCTTCGAACCTGAAATTGTCCGTGCTATTCGTGTGGGCGAATTTTTGAATGCGATTCTTTGAATAAGTGGGCTGAATTGTTGTTTGATTACTCGAAAATATGGGCTTCGAATTGTTGTTTGATTATTCGAAAATCGTGTTGATGTTGGTGGTTGTTGGTGTAAGAAAGACGAAGGAGGAAAGTGCAGGCCAGGTGTTGTTATTGGGCTGTTGTGGTGGTTGTGTCGAAGGGGTGGTGCGTGGTGCGGTGTTGGAGGTGGGTGGTGGTCGTGTTCATGGTTGGTGGTGGGTGGTGGCGTGGTGTGGTCATGGGTGGTGCTACTGGTGGTGTGTTGTGGCTCGAAAGGGTGCTGGTGGTGTTGTCGTGGGCAACGTATTGGTTGTTGTTGTGGGCTGCTGGTGAGGTGTTGGTGGCCATTGGTTTTAAAAGGAGAGAGGTGGTTGTGGGTTATAAAGGAGAGAGGTGATTGTTGGTGATTAATTAGTTTTAGGTGTTAAATTAGGTTAATTAGTTAGTTTTAGGTGTTGATTAGGTTAATTAGTTAYCGTAAATGTTAAATGGATGGAAAAGTAACGACGTTAGTGTTTTTTAACGGAAAAAATAACAGTACGGTTACGTGAGCTATTATACTCCGTTTTTCAAATCTTGGGTGTATTAGAGCTATTAAGCCAAATCTCAAGTAAGAGGAAATTTCCCAAAAATGATTGGAAATGGAAACACTTATTTGAATCGTTTCCTTATCCTGTTATCCAAAATTTCTGCACCAAGCAGCCCTAAGAGGAGTAAAACAGGTACCCTCAAACGAATTAGGATTCTCTCCATTTCTTTCCATCCATTTCCCATTCAAAGATTTCGACACCTCATTTGACATTAAAATAAATTTTTCAAAAATCTCATCTATTTCCCTCTTCCTACACCCTCAACCATGGATTTAGGAAATGGATCATCCATTAAAAGAAATGGATAGGATCTTGACTCCCCTCAAAACAGTGCGCCATTTACAAAGCGACTGCAAGATTTACATGACAAAAACAAACTATAGATCAAAAWTTTTTCCCACTGCCCCTTGAACATTACAARCTAACAGAATATCAAATATAGTCGTCCTAAACTCAACATCAATTGCAATTGGCATCCAATTCGCTAAATAATTTAAAAGGCGCAACATTGAGCAGCAAAATATTCAATCAGCAAATCACAAAAGAACAACCAAAAAGAAATTGCCGCTAAATTAAAAAATAAAAATAAAATTTTTACCTTATCACTGACTTGCGGTCTCGCAGAATGATGAGCTCGATTAAGGAAGTTTCTAGAACAAACTAGAAGTGTCGACATTGTTGGAGTACGCCAATTCTTTCCCTCGAACTCCATTTTGTCCTCTTTCAACGATAATTATTCTGCCTTGTGATGTTTTATTAAATGTAATATAATACTGGAGTTCAAAAGGTACCAATTTGAAAATTGAAGATAGCAGAGAATAATGGGGGTTTCATAAAAATTGGAAATTAGGGTTTTTGAAAGGGTTTGAATTCAGGATTGGGACTTCGATGATTTAATGGTCGATTTACCCGCGGTTTTGGTGGATTTATCATTTTGTCCAGCCTGCTATACAGTATACAATATACAATTAGCCAATTTACTAAATTTGTTTTCAAATACAAAAAAATATAAAAACGGAATATAACTTGTCGCTTTGGCCGAGTGGTTAAGGCGTGTGCCTGCTAAGTACATGGGGTTTCCCCGCGAGAGTTCGAATCTCTCAGGCGACGATCGTTTTTATTTAAATTGTCTTTTTATATGGTGATCAATTTGAATCTATCATACTATTGTGTAGTATACTTCAATTTTAAATGTTTTTTCATAAAAATCATATTATAGTGTACATTAAATGCAAGTAGTAAAAGCCAAAATTAAAAAAAAATGATAATTTCTTTTTTAATACAAATAAATAAATCACACTTAATTTTTCTTACCTCAAAAAAAAATATTTTTTTTGGACACGTATGCAATCAATCGAGGTATTTAACTATCAGAAGGTATTGTATACATCGGATGTACAATAAATTTATGGTACATCAAACATATAGTTACCTTTTATATTAATATAGTGACCCTTTATATCAATATAGTCACTCATTCTCAATTTACATCAATATAGTGATAAATAATAAGGGTCACTATATTAATAAAAAAGGTTACTATATTAACCAAAATGGTCACTATAATCTGATGTACAGTAAATTTATTGTACATCCGATGTACCTAATACTTTGTCTTTAACTATTTATGCTCATTAGCACGAGTCTAGAATACAAGTGACAACGGTCGATAAAACAATATGTTCTTGTTGTGTATGATGTTTGACCCCTTTTGGGTATGCAATCGATCGTGGTCTCTCTTGGCCGATTATTATACCTTGAGTTGTGGTCTCTCTGGTGGTCTCGGTCTTTTGACCAACATAAATCTGAATTTATATCTAATATTTGAACTTCTGACTCTATTAATAGATGGTTTTGCTCATCCAATATATATAAATCCAAATTAATGGAATATGACTTTTATATTTTCGGCTTTTTTCGTGAAAAAGAGGACGAAAAAACTTTGGATTTCATTAGGCCGAGTGCCTAGATTTAATTATTTTTTTGTTGCAAGCAGGAATTAATTCATTACTCAACTAGCTTAGTTAGAGTTTACAATAAGCTCTATTAGGTACAAATCCCAAACACTTGCTTGCCATAGAAAACAGATTACGGACCATGATAGAGTAACCCTTGCCATAGGAAACAGATTACGGACCATGATAGATCAGAGTACAAATCCCAAACACTTGCCATAGGAATGCATATGAGCTCATACGGACCATGATAGAGTAACCCTTAGGGTTGGTAACTCTTTCTGTTTCAACCCACCGGGTGAGCAAAACACTTACTTGTAGGTTTGGGGATGACTTCCTCTTGATGCAATGAGTGTATCCTCCAAGCAAAGGGAGAAGTGTCTAAGTCCAAATCAAAAAGTCCGCAAAGTGTCACGTGTTGCACACTCGAAGCACCTGCAAGAAGGCGTATAATCCTAATGGATTATCACCCCTCCGACGCTCAAGTTAGAAAGTGTATGAGGAGGGAAGAGTAAAAACATAAGAGATAGAGTAGAGAGAATTTAAAGTAATYTTTGAGGATAGTGATTGATGTGATGTAATTGAATGTGTCTTTTTTGGGAAAAGTGGGGTATTTATAGACCTCCATAGCTTGTTAGGATCGTGACAAGTGTCACAATCTTGATAATTTGAGCATAGATGGGCCTCTCATGGAACTTGGGCTTTGAAGAAGGGTTGTGTTAAATATCGCACGCAATACTTGATGAAATTACTCTTCTACCCTTTACTTACTTACCTTAGCTTACTTTTTTTACTTTTAAACCTTAACATACACATTTCTTTCTCTCTCTTCTCACCTACCCCATCTTCCTTTTCACACTTCATCTTTCACCACCACCACCACCCAATAGGAAAAAGTAACTCCGACCACCACCGCCGGCAAGACCACCGTTGCCCAACAGAATACCAACACCACCATCCAGCTCGTCCACCGTCAAGCACAGTTATGGACAAGCAAGCAGGCCCGTCGAGCCCTTCGTCGTCGGTGAGTCTCCATCGATTTTTTTTTCATCTAAGTTGTCCGGCCTAGATGAACGGGCCAACCATGGTGGGTCCAGCCTAGATGAACGGGCCCACCATGGTAGGTCCGACCTGGCTGAACGAGTCCACCATGGTAGGTTCGGTCAACATGACCGGACAGTCCATGGAGAGCCCGGTCATCTGGCCGGACCCACCATGGTAGGCCCGTTCATTTGGGTAGGACATCCTATTCTCCCACTTTTTTTATTTTTTTATGTATTTTATTTTAAAAAAAATATGACAATTAATTAATGAAAAAAATAATTTCGTATTTTGTTGTAATTATTTAGTTAGTTTACTTGTACACTTTTATGCGTGATGTTACAATTGAAAATTGTGATTATACTTTGATTAGCTCGTCACTTTAAATGCATTGTAACTTAGTGTATCGTGTTTTGTTATTGTTGGAATTACGATTTAATTAATCTTTTTAGGTAAAGTAAGAAATTGCATTAAATAAGAATTAGTACATACTCTATTATTTCATTTAATGAATTTTGAATCGCTTACTATGGTAGGTTGATTATAGAGATGATGGGGTTGATTATAGTAGTTGATTCGAGACATCGACGTTGTTCGCTAACGAGACTGAGTTGTACGATGGGCGAAGCTATTGCGATGAAACTTGTTTCATTTTGGTGAAGGCCACAAAAAAACAACGGATGATGTCGACCTTATGTGTACTATAGGTGCAATCGAGCGAGCCCAAATCGTAGAGCGAATCGTGACTGAGTCAAGCTTCTCGCAAAAATACGAAGAGCAAAGGGTGTCAGTGTCCTTTTGGAATAAAAGGCGTGCTAAGGAACAACAAGATGGATGGATAGTGGTAGTTCAAGTCGGGATTTGACAACAAGTCTTGCCAATCAGAGATGATGGCCTTCGCTTGAATAGAATACGTACTAATCCTTTACCAACCTCAATCATCAACCCCTGCATGGTTTCTATGCACCTGTTCATCCACTGCAAGTGGAAAACCTCATTAGACTAATTTGACAATACATTGCACAAGAAAAAATAATGTTAATTTTACTTACATAGTCAGTGTGAGTACGATGATCGCTCACTAAACGACCGTCACCTTCACCATCCGAACTAGTATGGGATGAAAATACTGGAACCAGTCAATGTAACCATCAACGCACCAATTTCGGACCTAAGTCAGCAAACTCTGGATCATGTATCCTCCGTGTGCACTAGTTTATACCCTATGAACCTAATATATTTCCCCCACGATCTAACAAGACCCGTAAGTAACCAACTGACATCGTAGGCATTAGCTTTATGCGGTCTTTGGCACTTCAAGGGCAAGTTGGGTACAGGTGGAATTCCCTGAACACGCCAGAACTGCCTCAATACACGCTCGGAGTGTGTAACCCTCAACAATACTCCTAAACTAAAGGCTATACGTCCATGTAAACCGTCCTCGGGACTATCTGATCCTGATTAAGGTGAAGGTTGCCACTGCACATGCAATTACAATTACACCAATTAGCATACATTTACATTGAAATTTTTACGTTAAAAGACCTAAATGAAATTACCTCTTAGCTGTCATCTGATCCAGTCGTGTCATATCTCAGTGGGCGATGATGATGGTTCGCGCTCTTGCTCTTGCTGTTAATAAGTCCACCGTAAACACGTGCATCACCCTCCGCAGTCGGTTTAGAAACTTGATGAGGACGAAGACAAGGAAATACTCATAAATCCATGCCTGCAGTAGCGTCAGAAAACCTGCAACCCAGAACACTCTGCCATAGAAGCCATGCCTAGTTGTCGATAAAGTACGCTAAAGTCGCAGAACCCCAAGAATAATCTCCGATGTTATCGAAATCTTTCTCTATCTCATACATGAGATGACTCATAATTCTGTTCCGCTCTTATCTGTGAATAATGTGGAGCCTAACAGACAGAACAAATACGCCTTCCCTAAGGCGTCTGGGGCCTCTTATCTGCACATAAACCTTACTGTAAACTTATCATAAGAAACACCCCCTTTCGCCAAACGGCGGATTTCTCAAACTCATCAGGCTTCATGTTTAGGAGCTCCATAAACATCTCTTGTAATTTTGCGTCCGTGCCGACGGGCTCCAACATGCGACCCTCAATCGGAAGTCTCAAATATGCCAAACATCATGCAAGGTGATAGTCATCTCTCCAAAGGCATATGAAGGTGTTCGTATCGGGCTGCCACCGCTCAACGAACGCAAAGATCAAGGTACATCAATATCAGTGTAGCGGACATTAGATAGATGTGCTAGGCCAGTTTTCGAAGCGCCTTAACTACCTCAGTATCCTTGTTCTTTTTTCTCCACTAACTAGGTCTTTATGAGCGTGAACACGATTGCGACACTTCAACACCGATCGTTCCTTACCCTCAAATATCTTAGCGACATGTCTCCTAAACTAGAATGAGGATGTCGTCACACGGACCTCACACCATCCGGTCTTTACTATCCACGAATCATCTTCCCACCACACTTGTTAGACTTAGTAGCTTAGATGCACCGTCTTTTCGACCAACAACTTACCCCTTCCCTTTTCTCACATGAACAGAACTCAATTCCTCATCCTCATCCTCGTCCATCCGTATAATTAATATCCTCTATGTCATCAAATGTAAACTCACGCTCAACCTGGGAGATCGTTCATCCCGAGGGCCGCACCTCATGCCCAGACTCCGACGACGCACCCATATCCTCAAACTCATCATCGTTATCCTCACTTATATCACCAAACTCATCGTTGTCATCCTCACCCACTAGATTATCCTAACATCTCAGACACAGTCTGGACACCTTAAGTTTATCAGTCCTCTCACGTCTAATAGAAGCACTAACCCTCCTAGTCTTAGTATGTCGAGGCCCAGAATCAAATAAATCGTCACCATACCTCAGCAACCTCAATGTTCAACCTCTTTAAACGGTGGAGGCTATAACATGCAATATTAACAAACTAACGTCACTTAATTTTCTAACCAATCTAACAATACTAATAAATAACATTTACAATCAATTATAACATTTGATAAGAAAAATTATCACATAATTTTTAACTCACATTCTTACATATAAACAACAAAAAATAACTTACAATAATAAAAATGCAAATGCGTACTATTCTGGGCTGTGCAAAAATTTCCGATTCCGATTTTCCGATACGATATACGGTTTTTTTTCCGAAAATACGGACTTCCGATCCGTTTTTTTTAAATTCGGAAAACCGGATCGGATATCCGGTTTTTAAATTCGGAAAACCGGATCGGATTCGGAATGCCAAAATAAAAAACCGGATATCCGAATTTTCGAATTATATGTAAAATTGAGCTTTTAAATTCGGAAATCGGATCGGATATCCGGTTTTTAATTCGGAAAATCGAATATTGAGCCAAAATGATTGAATTTTTAATTAAATTGGTATAAGTCACCAATATAAAACTCCAAACGAATTCGGATATCCGCTTTTCCGATCCGATTTTTCGGATATCCGAAAATTCGGAAATTCGGATTATTCGGATCGAATCGGATTAAAAAATTACATTTCCGAAAATTCGATATCCGGAATTCGGATCGAATTTTTCGGTATCCGTTTTGAACACCCCTACATATTACTACTATATATCAAAAAATACACATAAATTAATTACTATATATACAATTTTTTATTGTAATAAAACTATACAATAAACATGAAATTATAACATTAAAATACTAATTAATCAAATTTAGGATTTACATAATATATTTTCTGTAAAAAAAAAAAATTCTATTCATATCTCAATCACACACACTCACATCATTCATTTGATAATCAAATAATCCTTTTATATCTCTTTTAAATCAATCAAACCAATGACACCAATAATAAAGTTTCAATTTCTATCAAATTGCACAACTTACTCGAATTAACATCTATTGATCTCTCTCTGTT